>JAWRYS010000551.1:0-67328 GCA_034769895.1 Magicicada septendecula | reverse complement strand
ATAACTGGTTTACACGATATTAACGTCTAAACACTGTACATCTGTTTACAATATTAACAAAAATAATTACCAAAACATGTGTATCTGTTCCTCCAGACGCAAGGCGAGTAAATTGTTCGTTTGGTTTTTTAACCTGTATATCTACACTTAAAACTGGATCCCTATTATGCCATGAAATTTCTGGAATTGTACACTTCATATTGTATATTACTACTGATTATACCTAACCTTTACACTACGTAGCTTTAATTTATTTTTACACTTTTGCTTATAGATAATTATGGAACTGAAATTACATTTTACACCTGTATATAATTATGTATATTCAACTGCAAAGATAAGGCACTAAAAAACTTCTGATGAAAACGCGACGATCACTTGACAAATAGACAAGTGAGGATCCCGCCAAATAACTTACCTCCCGCACAATTATATGCAGAGATGCCAATAGCAGCAATGAAAAAATGTGTTCATAAGCATTGTAAGCAATGTGCCAAAACTTATCTTTGTATTCTCTATTCCTAAGTATGCTTCGCTGTTTCCTTCAAGATAAAATCAAGTTATATTTATTTCTGTTCCTCTACATATAGACAGTAAAAACTTGACATATATTATAAACAAAATAAATGTTATTAAAAAAAAACCAATGAAAATGTAACGTGATTGATACTTCATAACTTTCACAATACATTAGAACTTAAGGTTAGTGCAAATTAATGTAGTATATACTGAACAACACACAATGAATTAAGCCGTTTCAATAATCATTACCCGCTGTCTTACCCCGTCATGCCTTACGAGTGTAGATGTAATTGAATCGTGTAATCTATACAAAAGTCTTCATTTAATATTCATATAATAACATTATCCAGTAGACTCTAATGTAACTAGAGTAATACTCTAACTAGAGCATTTCGGCCATGCCTCTATAAGAAGGATGGTAACAAATCGTATAAATCGATTTCAGGTGAATCGATGTAGGAATCAGAACGAAAACTTCGAATCTCCAGTTACGAAACGCTAAATAATTGTTAGATAAGTACTTTCAGGGGCGTATTTACGGGGGGGGGGCAAACTGGACCCCCCCATCAAACCCTTTCGGTCCAGGTGTCACATCTGTGACAGTTATTTCCCAATGCTATTGCAATGCCGTAAACACGCGGCGAAGCGTCCAGACCTGCCTCACACAACCATGACACTTTTAGTAGCTGCCTGAATTTGTTGGGGGAATTTTCGTCTGCTTGTCTTGGCAACATTGTTGTTTACTCCATTCCGCGTCCGAAGTGTTGAGTCTCTATATATTCGTACTCTGTGGTTGAGTGTAGAGGTGGGCTAACCTGTTATTTTAAAATACTAGGTATGAAAATACCGTTCAAAACAAAAATACAGGTACAAATACCTGTTATTATATACATAACCTATATTATCATTTGTAAGTAACTCGTTTCGAGTTTCCTGAAGGTCTCCTATGTAATATCTTCAAATAAATACACTGCAAGTAGGTTTATTTTCACCTAGATAAACCTATTAATAAACTGTTGAATAAACATTAAGTATCAGTTAAAAGTAATGTTTATGAAATATAAATAATGATGCGAATATTATATACTTTGTGATTATCTAAATGAAGTTATATGTTCACTAGTGCCAACTTGAAAAACGTAAGATGTAACTAGGTCCACAGAGTACGAATATATAATAAACATAAATTAAAATTCACACTTGAACTAGAACTAAATAATAGCATAAACTTCTTAGACCTTACAATCACCAAAACAAACAACACACACACACACACACACACAAAATATACAGGAAACCCACCACATCAGACATGGTCATACATAACACATCCAACCACCCAACTCAACACAAACATGCAGCTTTCAACTACATGCTCCACAGGCTCACTTCAATACCCCTAAACACACGACTACCAAGAAGAATTAAACACAATCTTCTTGATATAGCAGACAATGATATAGCAGTCAAAAATGGATACAACCCTGATTTAATAAACAAACTACACAAAAAGTAAAACACATCAGACCAACTGCACACAACACAGTAAATACATCACACTTACATACTACAATTCCAATACACACAAAATTGCTAACACATTTAGGAAACACAATTATAAAGTAGCTTACAGAATCAACAACACCATTAGGAAACACATAAATAATACTATCAAAGACACAGACATATACAGTAAAACAGGGGTTTATAAATTAAATTGTAATGATTGTCACCAATTCTACATCAGCCAGACGGGAAGATCTTTCTACTCCAGATTTTCAGAACATTTAAAAGCCCTCACCACAAACTACATACATTCCACATTTGCCACACATTTACAAAACGAAAACCACAGTTACACAAACATAGAACACAACATGGAAATATTACACTACTTACCTAAAAGTAGAAAACTAAACACAACAGAACAATTTGATATATACAGATATCATGCATTACAACCAAACAACATATTAAATGAACAATTACATTATAAATCACATACACTATTCGATACACTGATCCAAACACACAATTTGAACCCCAGCGCCAATTCCCTCCCACCATCAACCCCCACCACACACACCTATAGTCCATAACCGTTACTCTGTTTATGACATTCAGTATTAACTCCCACTAAAAAAGACATACATCATGTTGAAACGTTTGGGGAAGTGATAACCAAGTTCATAAGTGAAAGTTTATATATATAATAATATTTAAAAAAAAGTGAACGAAGAGGATGAACCAACAAGATAATTAAATCCATTTTATATTTAACTATCGCTCAGTTAATTGTCCACCACTATATATTTTTAACAGGTTATGTGCCCAGGTGCGTGCAAAGGGCAATATTTATGTGAAATTGAGCAGTGATAATCGAAAACGTGTTTACGTGCAAATAAGTTATTCCGACCGCGTGGTAAAAGTGAAAATTAACCTCAACGCCATAAACATGGAAAGTGAATTACTACGTATTAACAAGTTACAAGGTAGCGAGAACTGGTATGTATGGAAATTTCAGATTATAGTTATATTGAAATCCTACAGCTTATGGAATGTAGTCAAAGGTGTACAAGTTATGCCCACTATGTTAGATAATAATGCATCTGTAGCCGAGAAAAAATAATATGAAAAGAAGAAATCTGATTTCAAAAAGGCAGACGGGACAGCTCAGAGAAGTTGTGACAACTCTGACTGAAAAAACCATGATTCATCTTGTGCATCTAGAAAATGCCAAAGAAGTGTGGGAAAAACTTGTGTCTGTGTATGAGCAAAAATGCGAAGCATCTCTGCACATTCTTCAGCAGCAGTGGCACTCATTTGTCAAGGATTTAGCTGATGATATGGCCACACACATTTCAAAGATTGAAGATTTAGCCTATCGACTTAAAAGCATGGGTGAAACTGTTGATGACAAGATGATAGTGTCAAAAATTCTGCTTACATTGCCAAAGAGTTTTAGTCATTTTCTGTGTGCATGGGAGTCAACAGCTGAGGCTGATCGTACAAAAACGAACCTCATTAACAGATTAAGAGTTGAAGAAATGCGAGTGAATGATACTGAAAAGACTGAAAGTAAAGCTTTTGCATCAAAATCTCAATATAAAGGCAAAGGTGCAAAACAGGGTATGTATAAAAACAATTCTAATAATATGTGTAAACCAAAAGGCGATTGTTTTGTTTGTGGCAAGCCAGGCCATTGGGCTCGAAATTGTAGATTCAGAAAATACAATAATAAAAGTGATAAAAATGACACAAGCAAAAAACGTGATACAACACAGGGAACTGCACTTATAAGTGAGGCCTTAGCATCTATTTTACAAGGCTCTAAAAAGGTTGACATGTGGTATAAAGATTCAGGTGCAACTGACCACATGACACATCATCGAGATTGGTTTGTAGATTATAAACCATTAAATCAAGAAATCTTGGTGCGTATTGGAAATGGTGATTTTCTAAAAGCCTATGGAAAAGGCAATATAAATGTGAATAGATTTGATGGTGAAAAATGGAATAAAAATCATTTAGCAGATGTATTATACGTTCCAGATCTTAGTTACAATCTTTTCTCAAGCTGTGTTGCTTTAGACAAAGGTCTAAAACATTTGCAGATAATAAAGTGTGCAAATTTTTGAAAAACGGTCAAGTCATAGCTATGGGGTTACGCAAAAGACATAGTTTATTCTAGATGCAATTTGAAATTGAGGCTCCGAGCAAAAAACATGAAGAATTGAACACTAACTGTGCTAATATTGCAGATACTTTAGAAATATGGCATCAAAAACTAGTGCATCAAAACTATCCTAGAGTTAAAAAGGTACTTGAACATTTTGGTGTTAAAGTTAAAAACAACGACATATGTTTTTGTAATGCATGTGCAATTGGAAAAGCTCATCGCCTACCCTTTCCAATGAGTACTTCCGAAACCAGTGCTATTGGTGAGATCATTCATGCAGATTTGTGTGGTCCAATGTCACAAAATTCTTTAGGTGGATCAAGATACTTTCTCCTCCTAAAAGATGATTTTCTCATTATAGACATGTGTATTTTATTAATGCAAAGTCTGAAGCTCTTGGTTGCATGACTGACTTTGTTAAAAAAAGAGAAAAACACTGTTATAATGGGATAAAAATCATGAGGACTGACAACGGATTGGAATTTGACTGTGAAAATGTTTCCAAGTTGCTCAGTAACCATGGAATCACGCACCAGCGTTCAGTGGCATATACACCAGAACAAAATGGATTAGCCGAGAGGGAGAACAGAACAGTAGTTGAAGCAGCACGTACTATTCTGCGTGCAAGAATATTCAAACAGACTTTTTGGGCTGAAGTGGTCAATACAGTGGTGTATGTATTAAATCGCACAAGTACAAGTTCAGTAAATGATTTCACTCCTTATGAACTTTGGCATGGTCGTAAACCAAATTTAAAAGATCTACATATATTTGGAGAAAAAGTGTACTCACACATTCCCAAGATCAAAAGGAAGAAGTGGGACACTAAATCTGAAAAGGGATATTTTATTGGATATGAAGACCATATTAAAGGATTTCGAGTTTGGTTTCCTCACAAAAAACAAGTAAATGTAGTACGTGACGTCATTTTCACAAATACATTTGAAAGTGAAGAAGAAAATGATGAAAACAGGGAAGAATACACATCATTATTCTTACCCGATGAAAAGAAAGATAAAGTTCCTAAAGTTGTTCAAAACAACTTTTTTGTTGAAGAACATGATATCGTTCAAAATGATATAACTTCTGAGGATCAAGTGCAATCTGAAGAATCTGAAATAGCTGGTACTGAGAATGACCAGACTACAAACTACAGAAGCAGATTGTGCCAATCATCGACAATCAAACCTCCAGCGAGATATGCTGATTATGTTAACATTGAGGACTGTTTTATTGCAAAAGGTACTGAACCTCTCAATTACCAAGAAGCTGTAAACAGTGATGATGCTGAAAACTGGAGTATTGCTACGAATGAAGAAATCGAATCTCTTCTTAAAAATCATGTATGGGATCTAGTTGAACCACCACCTGGGGCCAATGTCATGGGAAATCGCTGGGTCTTCAAGATTAAAAAGGATCCAAATGGAAATGTTCAAAGGTACAAGGCAAGACTAGTTGCCAAAGGCTTTGATCAAAAGGCTGGAACTGATTTCAAGGAAACTTTCAGTCCCGTAGTAAGATTTGATTCAATTCGAATGATTTATCTATTGCAGCAAAAGAAAAACTCAAACTGAAGCAGTTTGATATCAAAACTGCTTTTCTAAATGGTGAGATTGAAGAGAATGTATATATGAAGCAACCAGAAGGTTTTTCAAATGGAACAAATCAAGTCTGCAAGCTGCTTCGGAGCATATATGGACTCAAACAATCCTCCAGATGTTGGAAATAGAGGTTTACCAAATTTCTAAAGAAGTACGGACTTGAATCTACCAAGGCAGATCCATGTATCTTCACTAGCACGAATAAAGATCGAAGGCTGATTTTGGCCGTCTATATTGATGATGGACTAATTGCGGCTAAAAAACAAGACGATATCAACAATCTCATCCATGGGTTAAAAAAGGATTTGAGGTTACTGATGACCAGGCAAATATGTTTCTTGGGTTGCAGATTGAAAGACACCAGGATGGATCAATATTCCTCCATCAAACTGCGTATGCAGAAAAGGTAATCAAAAGGTTTAGGATGCAGAATGCAAATCCAGTGACAATCCCTGCAGATCCTCATGAAGAGACATGCACTGATGCTCATAAAAATCTGAACACTGGAATAGTCAACGCGCCTTATGCAGAAGCTGTTGGAAGCTTGCTTTACCTATCAAATGGTACCAGGCCAGATTTGTCTTTTGCTGTTAATAAGGCAAGTCGCTATCTTCAAAAACCTACAAAGCTTCATTGGAATGCTGTGAAACGAATCCTCAAATACCTAAAGGGAACTCTGGACTACGGTCTAAAGTTCGAAGCAGATATTAATACTCATTTGCAAGTCTATAGTGATGCAGACTTTGCTAGAGAAATTGAAACTCGCAAGTCTGCTTCTGGATATTTAATCAAACTAGGATCGAGTGTACTTACCTGGAGTTCTCAACGACAAGCCACAACAGCATTGTCTACAACCGATGCTGAATATATGGCAGCGTGCCAAGCTGTTAAAGACATAATGTGGCTAAGGAAACTTATGAACAACTTATGCATCTTGAAAAGCACAAAAACAACTCTGTACATGGACAATAAAAGTCCAATTCAACTGATCAAGAATCCAGTCTTTCACAAAAGGACTAAGCACATTGACGTCCAATACTATTATATAAGAGAAAAGTTTGAAGAGAAGGTCTTCAATCTAGAGTATGTAAACACCAAGGATCAGACAGCAGATATCCTCACCAAGCCACTTCCACATCCAGTTTTTGAGTTACATCGGTCAATCATTTGTAAAAGTTTTAAATAATTTTTATGCAGAGACTTTTTATATATATTACATAAACAACGGAAGTGTTGAATAAACATTAAGTATCAGTTAAAAGCGATGTTTATGAGATATAAATAATGATTCGAATATTATATACTTTGTGATTATCTAAATGAAGTTATATGTTCACTAGTGCCAACTTGAAAAACATAAGATGTAACTAGGTCATTGTAGTTGTTAGTGCGAGTGTACTCTGTGATAGCACAGCTTATGCGTTTGTAATTTCTAATAAATCCATTTTATATTTAACTATCGCTCAGTTAATTGTCCACCACTATATATTTTTAACATAAACCTACTTGCAGTGTATTTATTTGAAGATATTATATAACCTATACTATATAATTTGTTAGAAGAAATAAATTGAAACTAAAAGTATTAACAGTGTTACTTTATACTGTGACTTTATTAAACTATTACTATGTAAAAGAAAATAAGAAACAAGAGAATTTATAGGCCTATCTCCCTTTGGGAATACCAAGTTTCTACTAGGAGTGAACAAACTACCATTGGTTAGACAAATCAGTTGCGAAACTCAAGGCAATGAAATAATTTAGAGTACACGTAATATCACAACAAATAATGTGAAAAAAAACATCAGAAACATATAATAAAAACATAACAGTAAGCCACAAGAGTGAATAAACAAAATTTTACAAATAAAAATAATAAAAACAACTGTAATAAAATAAATATAAATAAATAAATAAAAACTTATAAATAATAAGCAACAACAAAAGTAAATTAAATACATTACATACCTCGAAATCTTCAGAGCCATTCACCAGTGTACACAGAATATACAAGTCATGAACTAATCTTTGTCACACCTATTCACATTACAATTTGCTTCACTCAAATAACACATTATAGGTAAAATTAAACTACTGAATGGTTTTTAAAATACTAGAATTTCCGTTATTCAGACACTATTTCAAATTTGTATTTAAAAATATCAGCTGTTGCACTTTCCTCGAAGTTAATCGTGTTCTTCGTTCAGATAAAATTATTCCTGCCCTGGAAAATATCCTTTCACAGGGAACGGATGTTGCAACCATGTTACATCTAGTTCTGACCAAATGTGCAAGATTAGGGTATACACGTTAGTGATATTTCCACCACAGTAAGGGATTTTCGCTTCTCTCTATTGGTGTGTCTTGAAGATATTTATCTACTTCTTGTATAGCCATTGATAAAGATGTCCCTATTTGTTTAACTTTGCTTATCTGGTTTTTATAATGGTCCCAAATTGAAACTGTTTCCTCCTCTGTTATTTTAGGTTGTAGATTTACTTTGGTTGCAATGCTTGAATTGGTTCTTGAATTTTTTGTAATTTGTGAAGATACTAGTTCAGCTGCATATTTTTTTGTATTTTCTAGAGAAGTATTGTCTTCAAAAAAGTAGTGTTTGTACCTGGGGTCAGGCATCATGCAAATTTTTTCCAAATTAGCAAACCTTACAGAAATTCCTTCTAGAAGTTTAAGTGCAATTTCTCTGACAAGTGGTTTAGTTAATTTCACACTTACCTTTTGTATTGATAATTTTAATCCTTGGGTTATAGGTATTATCTGACTGGCGGTGATATATTTCTCTCCACTCATTTCTTTTGTTACCTCCTCACAAGGTCGCAGAATAGCACACAGTTCTTTACAACTTCCCCATTCTTCAGCTGTTAATGTTTCTATGTCTGTTGTTAGTAATGCCAAAGAGTGTTTTACAGCATCTACCAGTTCAACAAATCGTTTAAGCATATAGTAAACAGAATTCCAGCGTGTTACAATATCTTGCAGAAGTTTTTTAGGTTGCTGAACACCTATCTGTTCTTGATATTTTGTGATTTTTAAATGTGCAATATTACTTCTCTTAAAAAATGTTACAATTGTTTTTAATTTTTTGATTATGTCATTTACAATTAAGAGGCTGTCTTGAACAATTAAATTTAATGTGTGAGCATAACATCCAAAATGCTTCCTCTTAAGTATGCTTTGTATAGCACTAGTAATATTTATGGCATTATCAGTAATAACAATTGAAATTTTTCCAGACAAGTCCCATTCATTTATAATACACAAAATTTCATCTGCTAAATTTTGAGATGTTTTATTTATTTTGATAACTGAATAGTCTAATAGTATATGTTTCATTTCAAAATCCTGATTAATGTAATGTGCAGTAATTGCATTAAAAGTTTCATTTGTTGAAGAAGACCATGTGTCAGTTGTTAAGCAAACACTTGGTGCATCTTTTTTAATAGATTCTTTCATTTCATTTACCTTTGTTTCATAATAAGCTGGTAACAGTGTGTTAGCAAAATACTTTCTAGAAGGAATTTGATAACTAGGGGCACAAGTATTCATCAAATTTCGGAAACCTCTGTCTTCAACAACTGTAAATGGTTGAAGATCCCAAATAAAAAGTTTCATTATGGCCTCATCAATTTTGTTTTTATCAGATACTGCTAATTTTTTGGGTATGTAAGTTGATATTGACATTTGTTTTTTACTTGTTGGAACAGGAGACTGAAATGAAGATGGTTGATTTTGGAAGGTGTCAGTAGCTCTTGAAGTGGTTGGTCTCTCTGGACTAAAAAAAATGGGAGGAAGATTCTACTACTAAGTTTTCTTGCACATTTGGTCCTATTTGCAATATATCACCTGAAGAATTTCTGTTCTTGGCAAAGATTGCACAGCAGTTTGGGTGGATATAGTAGGAAGAGCAACTGTTGGATGGCTTCTTTGTAAATGTTTTTTTAAATTACTAACTGTACTTTTATATGATAGTTTTGTTTTTCAAATGTTGCACAATGCAACACAGTTACCGACTGATTCATAAAGCTCCACACATCACTTGTTTTTCTTCTTCGATACATGTCACCAAGCAAAACCAACAACAGTCACAGTCAACACTTTCCACTGGACAGCAATACTTAAAAAGGCCTTCCCCCATAGTACAGGGGTTCCCGACCCTTGGTAGGCATACCACTAGTGGTAAGCAAGAAGACCTAGCTAGGAAAAAAATATTTACTTAAAAAAAATAATAAATACAAATTTATGTTCAAAACAATAAGAAATTTTCATCGGACATAATTTAAACTGATTACCCTTAAGGAATTAGATTTAAGGAACAGGACTTGATAAAGTGCATAAACGTCCATTACAACAATCTCATCATTTACATGAGATCAGATGTGTAGTGCAGTTAAAATCACATTAATAAAAAGTATAACCTATCAACATCAGCCACTCTATAAGTTATAACACAATATAATTCGTTATTTCAAAACTTACCAAGTTGGTGATTAGTATAATATATAATTTATTAGCATATAATCTGTATTATATATCTGCATATCACACGAGAATAAATGTAACATCAGGATGAATTTTTTCCTTTATTAAAAACAGCTCCGCTCTTTGCGCAGAATGAAGTATACAGGACGAAAAAGTGTACTAGTTCCTACTCGAAATATTGTAACGGGGCTAAAGTGAGGGGTTTTTTATTTTATTAAATTTGGGGTTTTATTTTATTAAATATCAACAATTCATGTCCATCTGTGTGGTCCGTCCCATGGCAATATGAAGCATAGTTTCGAACAAAGGAACTGTGGTGTAACAATTGTAAAGGAATGTGCGGGTTGACAATTCTTAGAATTTTGCGATTGTGTGACACCTGCGCCCAAACGCACTCACATCGGCAGAGCGCAGATGACGCCAAGAAACACAAAACCAACATGGCCTGGTGGTGAATTCTTTTTAACATGTGCGTTTATGACGGCGGAAATGAAACTTAGTCCCGCCTATTTGTGACGTCGACCAGTGAACACTGAATATCGTCGACATCAAATACACGAAAAACCCATGTGTTGAATGAACAGTGACGGACAATTCGATAATAAGGCATTGAAATTTCCGCTCTGTCCGAGCGTTTGGAGGGAGGCGCGTTGATAACTTTCTTCCCAGTCGACTAGCAATATAGGCCACGCGTGGCACCTATCAGTCTTCTGCCCGGGCAAATCTTCATTTTTTAGTCGGCCGACAAAACATCCATGTGATTCTCCAAAAAATCTGTATAACAGTGAAATCAGTGCTGAACAGTGAATATCGAACGTTATCAAAGTAATATTATAAACTTATCAATGTCAAGAAAATGAAAGACTTTGAGAGACGCACCATGTGGTCGAGGAAGAGGACGCTTCATTCGTAATGTTACCAAATTGAAAAATTATCATCATTATCTTTTTGTATATACTAGGGTTGGGATAAATTAATGGTGTGAATGTGAGAATGGGCAGACTGGGCTGTTTTACGTAAGTATAAGATGAATATTAAAATGTGTTAATATAAGAGGTTTCACTAAGATTTAATGAACTTTTAATTTGTCTTGATTTTGGGAAAGAATATGTCATGATTAGAAAACAATACAAAAAATGAAATAATTATATATTAAAAATTTTTATTCTCTTCACAAAATGCGAGTTGCGTCAGTTCTTGAAATAACCCTACAATCATGCTTGCATCCCAACGTTCGTGTGACGTAACTCTGGGCTGAAAAAAACGATTTTCAAGGTAAGTGGAAGATAAATAATTTTATGTATTTGTGTTTGTATTTAATAATATTATCACAATTGGCGAGTCCGAAAGGGACAGTTTTTATAAGTTAAAATAGAAAAACCACACCTACAACTGATGCAAGCGTGATTTGAGGTTAAAGTAGTGAAGTAGAAGAACGTAATTTACGCATTGTATATGTAAGATTGAAATTGTGTTATGAGGAATTAAATTAATTTGAGTAAAGTAACAAGTCTTTTAAAATAATAAATAATGGATAATAATGAGAGTATTAATAACGAAGTCAGCTTCTCTGACAGTCAAACAGAGATTCAAATAAATACCGACTCAGGTATTCAAACAGAGTCACTATCAGTAGATGACCGTAATGTAGAAGAATCTGTAATTAGTACGCCGGGAGCGATTTCCACTCCCGTAACAATTAAAACAAATACAAAAGAAAAAGAGATGTCCATGAATGACTTATTTAAACTTCTCAGTAAACGATTTGATAGTAATGACGAAAAATTCAATGAACAGAATAGTAAATTCGATGGTATAAATAGTCGTTTTGACAATAACGATATAAAATTGAATGAAATTAAAAGTGAATTTAACTGTAAATTCGATGCCAAATTCGAAGTACAGAATAACAAATTTGACGAATTAAAAAACCAAATTAACGAAATTAATAAACGTTTTGAGAATACTAATGAGATAATAGAAACTAGCTGTAACAGATTAGAACAGAGTATAGAGAAAATGGTAGAGTCAGTAGAAAAACAAGTGTATAAAAATGTGGTATTAGAGAATAAGGTAACAAATGATAACAATGATATTGAAAATGGTAATGTAATTGAAAAGGTGGTATCAGAGAGTGATACGTTGAAAATAGATAGTGAGAAAGTGAGTGAGAGAGAGAGAGAGTAATAGGTTGTAACGGAGTAGTAATTAGTGTTGTTGAATTAGAGAAAGAGTGGCAAGATAGAGTAGATGAGTATGTAGGGCAGAGGGTAAATTTTCCCCATATTTGTGATGAACCAAGGTGTTCAAAAATGTTATCGTTCAAGGGCAAGAGTCCCGTGTTAGTGGAAGATTTAAGTTGTTTCCCCTTTTTGTATGAGTTTGTACCCTCTGTGTGGAATGGTGTTGAAAGAGTGAGATGGTGTTATGGAGAAAGAGAATTAGATAGAGAGTTGTGTGTTGATAGAGAGATAGAATTATATAAATTAATGAGAGATTATAATGAGTTGAAAGAAATGTTGGAAGTGATAGAGATAAATGATATGAAATACTTACCTGTTAAAAGAGAGAGTGAGAATTATTTTGATGATATCTGTTTAAATAATAATCATAATTTACCTTATGATGAGAAAATAACTGACCTTATATTGAAAATGACTACTGATGGAGACTGGACAAAAATAAATAATGTTGACTTGGTTTATGATAAAATAATTGTAATGGGAAGTAACCCTATATATATGATTATTGTGGTAAAATGAATGAACTAAAATTTTATGGTTATTACACACAGGATAGCCATATAAGGTATGTAAATAAAATTGAAAACTGTTATGTGAAACCCAGACTAATATTCGATGATGGAGGCTGAACATTAAATTCATAAATGGACAATTTTAAATATTTTGTTTTATGGTTCTGACCTTGCAGATTTGGACTATGAAGTGTGATAAAACTGAATAATTAATGATGAAGAATTGTAAATAAATGTTTAGTGAAAGTAATTGTGTGTATGGTAACAAGTATATAATGTAAACCATGTGTGTATGTAGTAGAAATTGTTGTGATAATAATAATAATATTTTTTGCAGCCTAAATAAATAACAAAATAATTTTGAAGAGGATAACAAATGAACTGTAATTATTGTAATTGGTGAGAGTAATTAAAATTATTGCGTTTTCAATAATTAATCTAAGTAAAATAATTGGAGGTGTTTAAATATTTTTGATTGATTTAAATGTTATATAGTTGAATTTTTCTAATGGATTTGAATTATTTTACGAGATGTGAATTTGATAGTAATAAATAGATAAATGTTAAATTGTTTGGTATGAAATAACATTGTTGTTAAATGTTTCAGAGGTTACGTGGAGGTATTGGTGTGTGTGGTGTGTATATTTTGTGTTTATGTCAGTAGGTGAATAATGCACTGTAAGTATAAATTTTATAATACAAATCAGATAGAATAAAATGTTTACAGGTGTTTAACTCAAATGAAAAGAGTTTAATTCAATAATGAAAATAATTTTAGATAATTGTACTAAATAGAAACTATAATTAAAAGATAATAATAACTGAAAGGTGATGTAAAATAATTGTTAATAATGAATTTGAAATTTTGAGGGATCTAATTCCAGACAGGGATAAATAATGAAATGATGTTGTGTTTTAATTTAGTTATTAGTGTGCTATCACTGTGGTGGCATGTGCCACAGTAGATAGCGGAAAGTGTTGGGGGTAATATAGAGTGTTACCTCCATCGGAGGCCAAAATGGCGTAAAATGCACGGCACACCCTTTTTTACAATTTTATATTGTATACTGATAAACTGCCGTGCCGTGCAGATAAATAATGATGATAACATGCCTGAAGGTAGAGTTGATTTCCCCGACTTTTCGGGCGATTACTGCCTTACCAGCATTCGATCATAAGGCATTGAAATTTCTGCTCTGTCCGAGCGTTTGGAGGGAGGCGCGTTGATAACTTTCTTCCCAGTCGACTAGCAATATAGGCCACGCGTGGCACCTATCAGTCTTCTGCCCGGGCAAATCTTCATTTTTTAGTCGGCCGACAAAACATCCATGTGATTCTCCAAAAAATCTGTATAACAGTGAAATCAGTGCTGAACAGTGAATATCGAACGTTATCAAAGTAATATTATAAACTTATCAACGTCAAGAAAATGAAAGACTTTGAGAGACGCACCATGTGGTCGAGGAAGAGGACGCTTCATTCGTAATGTTACCAAATTGAAAAATTATCATCATTATCTTTTTGTATATACTAGGGTTGGGATAAATTAATGGCGTGAATGTGAGAATGGGCAGACTGGGCTGTTTTATGTAAGTATAAGATGAATATTAAAATGTGTTAATATAAGAGGTTTCACTAAGATTTAATGAACTTTTAATTTGTCTTGATTTTGGGAAAGAATATGTCATGATTAGAAAACAATACAAAAAATGAAATAATTATATATTAAAAATTGTTATTCTCTTCACAAAATGCGAGTTGCATCAGTTCTTGAAATAACCCTACAATCATGCTTGCATCCCAACGTTCGTGTGACGTAACTCTGGGCTGAAAAAAACGATTTTCAAGGTAAGTGGAAGATAAATAATTTTATGTATTTCTATTTAATATTATTATCACAATATTCTTGATACTACCTGTTCCTAAAATACTAGGTGTTACTGAAATACTACTGTTACTCTGGAACGCGTTGTTCCTTGTGTATCGGTGATACCACTAGTATTTGAAATACCTAGTATTTTAAATACGCATTACTGGCTGTTCCTTGCGTTCCAGCGATATTTTTGTACACCTAGTATTTGGCCTTGGCATATTCATTTACATGATCTTGCGTACTTTTTGTGTGTGTGTGTGTGTCTGTGTAGGTGCGTAGGGGGTGTGCCTCGACTCGGAACAGCAAGGGCGGCGTGTCTCGACTCAGAACAGCGTCGCCGCGAATAACAGGTATTTCAATTTTTTAGTCACTGTTACATCCGTTCCACAAAAATATCGTTCCAAAATACCTATTACAGGTATATCGGCCCACCTCTAGTTGAGTCATCTGTTGACTTGCTGCTACGTTTCATTTAATTGTGGATAGGAAAGTTTGTTGTTTTAGTAACAAATATGTATTTGTTATTGTGAAAGTATGTGGATTGTGAATATAATAACGTGATTTCGTCTTTTATTTTTGTGTTTTTTTTTGTGTTTTTGACTGACTGTCATAATTGTAACAGTCTGGACTTAACCTCAATCTATACACTATTGCATTCGTGCCAGTGTTTGTTTGTTTTTTACTCTTAAATTTCAATTTGAACAATGAGTAACTATTTACGTGATAGTGATGCAATACTAGAGCACCTGGGAGACTCTGATTTAGAGGATTTGCTTGAAGACGATGATGATGTGGACCTAGATCCAACTTTCAGTCCTGGTGATGCCAACTCTGATGATGACAACAGCTCCGACAATGATGACCAAAATGATCTCGCAGCAGCTCCACGGCCATCAACTCATGATCATGGAGCAAGTAAGCCAAAAAATTACTCTTGGACAAAATCTACATTTCCCTCGAAGGCAGACCCTGACAAAACTTATGTAAACTTTGATCCTACGGTTCTGAGTCCAGCTCAGTATTTTGAGAAATATTTCACTCCGGAGCTATTTGAAGCTTTTTCATTTTACACTAACCAATATTATGAACAAAAAAATAACAAAGAAATGCATCCAATGTATCAGTGGTGGCCCGTGCTTAGGTTGCACAACTCCCATTAAATCCTGTAAATCCCTCATAAACTGTATTTTAAATTATAAAATTATGAAAAAAACAATAATTAATAAGTGTTTTCAAGCTAAATAATCGTAATTAATCATTTGTTGATTGAAAAGTGCAGAGCACTTAATGAAAACCGTACACGCTCTCGCCGCGGTGTACTACGGGTATGTACACCAGCTGTGACGCGCTTGGTATATGGAGAAACACAATGTAGTTGTGTTCTGGCTGACTACACTAGGATGTTCCTATTACTTCGCTATAGCTTTGCCTGGTGTGATTAGGGACTGCAAAATCCGCTTGTCAGTCACGGCGCCACCAGTATGTTGTAAATAACACGTGGTGCGACAGTTCGAATTTCTATGGTTATGTTGTTTTATTAGTTCAGTTCATTAGTGTCGGTCGAATTTTTTGTGAAGTTTATTGTTAGTGTTAGTACAATTCATTGTTAAATATAAATAATAGTGCATATTAAAGGATTAAGGCGTCATAGTGTAAGATATTCGTTATATACAACTCGTAGGACGCAATGAATTCTGTCAAAAACTTAACGAAAACACCGTTCAGTTTACGTCCAATTGAGGAAAAAATTGAAATTAAGAGAGTAGGTAGACCTACATCAGATCTTTCAAGTTTTAATCAAACTGTAAATTCAGGTAATAGAATTTTTAATCGTAAATTTACAACAGACTTATACAATAAATATTCCTGGTTATGTGGGTGTGACACTAAAATTGCATTATTTTGCTTTCCTTGTATATTGTTTGGAGGGGAGGAGACTTGGACTAAGACTGGATTTAAAGACTTAAACCATTTTAATGACAGAACTAAAAAACATGAGGCTTCAGGTACCCACATAAAAAATAGTTTACAGTTAGCATTGTTAGGAACAACTAACATAGCAGAACAACTAGATACAGCTTATAGGAGAAATATTGTAGCTCACAATGAACAAGTTAAGCAGAATAGATATGTGCTAAGTATTATTATCAACTGTAGCCTATTCGTTTCTGTGGTGTGTTTGAACTAGCTTTAAGAGGCCACGATGAGTCTCAAGAATCAAATAATCCAGGAATTTTTATAGGGTTAATAGATTTTAGTGCAGAGCTAGATACAGTTTTAAAAAACCATCTTGAAACTTCAACAGTATTTAGGGGTACTTCTAAAACCATTCAAAATGAATTACTACAAATAATGCTAGAAGTCTGTCACGAAAGAATTTCAGATGAAATTAAACAAGCAAATTTTTTAGCTGTTATTGCTGATGAAACCAGCGATGTGTCTAATTTACACCAAGTAGCTGTTATCTATAGGTACATAGCAAAAAACAGACCTGTAGAAAGATTCTGGACTTTTCTTAACCCTTCTCGTCATGATGCCAGGGCCTTAGCATCATGTATTCTTGATGAGTTAAAACACCACAAAATAAATGAAACTCCCCAAAAGCTCATTGCACAGACATATGATGGAGCATCTGTAATGGCTGGAACTTCTAGTGGTGTACATGCAATTGTAAAAAATTGTTATGCCGATGCCCAATATATTCATTGTCATGCACATCAGCTGAATTTAGTTGTGATGAAAGCTGCATCAATAAACAGGGAAGTTAGAGTTTTCTTTGCCAATGTTCAAGGTCTTTGCGCTTTTTTCTCAGTTAGTCCGCAAAGAACATCAATACTAGATGCAGTAGTAAAAAAGTGGTTACCCAGATCTGTACCTACCAGATGGAACTTTCAATCGAGAAGTGTCACAACAATTTACGATCACAGGCAGGACCTAATACAGTGCATGAAAACAATATTAGATTTTGATCACATAAAAAATGACAGTACTCTTTCACAGGCTTCTTGCCACTTAAAAGTTTTAGTAAGTCAAAACTTTATTTTTTGGCTCTCATTTTTTAGAAAAATTATGCCACTTACTGACATACTCTTTAATCAGCTCCAGAAAGTAGATATTGATCTCACTGTTATAAAACGGTCTCTTACAAGTTTTGAAGAAAATGTGTTGAAAATCAGAAATAATATTGACACAGACACTGGAGAGCCACAACAGTCATCACAAAGTTCACCTCCAAAGAAAAGGAAGATTGACAAAACTGAGTGGAAGAGACAGGCGAAGGAAGTATGTGATGTGATTATATGCCAAATAAAGGAACGGTTTAGATTCACGAGCCATCTCGTAGGAGCATCTTTGTTCATGTCAGAAAAGTTTCCAGATTATGATTCTAAATTTCCAGAAGACACTGTAAAAACTGTATGCAACGCTTACAATTTTCTCAATTTTAAAAAACTCTGTACGGAACTTGCAACAATCTATAGTGCAACGGATTTTAGAAGACTGTCAGGGGCTGTTAGTTTGTACTCTTTTTTCAAAGAAACTTTTAGTGAAGCTGTAAAACTCTTAGAAATTTTGATTACAATACCAATGACCTCTTCTGAAGCAGAAAGATGTTTTTTGACACTTAAAAGAATAAAGACATTTCTAAGGAACACCATGTCACAAGAGAGGTTGTCTGCATTGGCCATGCTCTCAATAGAAAGGGACCTGATCATGGAAATTCCTGATTTCAATCAGAAGGTGATTGAAAAATTTGCCAGTCTGAAAGAAAGGCAGATGGATTTTCTTTTCAAATAAGGGTAAGTGACAAAATTATTCCCAAGTATAACTATATTTTTCAATATTAATTATGTCTACACAGTAAAATAGTTTATCTAAAGTGAATTAATACTAAAATAAATAGGCCTGTTATTACGTTAACTAATTTCAAAATAATTTCAATACATTTTTTGGATGCTGTTACACAGAAAATGTTATATTACCATATAAGTTATAATTTTGAATTAAATAAAACAATACTAACTTTATCGTTCAGTCATATAAACTTAGTGATATTTTTGCATTTTCTATTTAAACAATTTAATACCATCCAACCCACAACTGCAACCCCCAAAATTTTCAACCACCAGCCGCCACTGCAATGTATACTGCTTCAGAAATGAAGAAATTTTTTGGTATTCATGGCCTTATCGGCATTTTCAAGTACCCCAGAGTCTGACTGTACTGGGCAAGTAGATTTACATTCAATGAGATTGCCGAAGCCATGCCTAGGGACAGATTTTTTATGTTAAGAGTCAATTTGCACTGTGTAGATAACCTTGGCACCACAGAAGTTCAACAAAAGGCTAATAGGTTGTGGAAAGTACAGCAAGTTATTACTCCTGTGCATACTCGGTGTTTGCAGCTTGAACGAGGCAGTGGCACATATTCAATTGACGAACAGATGATACCTTTCTTAGGCGCCTGTCCAGTTCGTCAAGTGGTGAAAAATAAACCAAAGCCAGTCGGCCTGAAGAATTACGTAATTACATCATCCAATGTACTAATGCTAGATTTTGAAGTTTTTCAGGGGTCCACTACTCCGTTTTCGTATACCAGCCTTGGACATGGGCCCGCTGTTGTCTTACGTCTGGTCCAAACACTTCCTGCTAGAAGTTCAGTCTACTTTGACCGGTATTTTACTATTCTTCCTTTGCTTGGAAGACTTACTCAGCTGCAAATTGAGGGCACTGGCACTTTACAAGCAAACAGACTGTCGGAAAACGATCGGCAGTTCAGAAATGTCAATGTGAGCAAAACTAGACAAAACCCCATGAACAGAGGAGAATTTGATGAGTATACAAGAGATGACAAAAAAATTGCATTAGTGTTGTGGAAAGACAGTAAAAGTATTATCATGGGGCCCACCAGTACAGGATCAGAAACAGTTGCTAATGTCGAACGTTGTGATAAAAAACAAAAAAAAATATGTCGATGTTCAATGCCCATCAGTTGTGAAAAAATATAATGTCTACATGGGAGGTGTTGATCTTGTTGATCAAATGATGGAGTACTTCAGATCATGGATACACACAAAAAAATGGCCTGTTAAAGTAATTCTACATTTTTTTGACCTGTCAATCGTGAACTCCTGGTTTGAATATCGATTGGACTGTGACCTGAAGAAGATAAGAAAAAAGACCAAATGGATCTAATGGAATGCAGACTCTCAATCGCAGAGTTTCTCATTGCTGGACCAACAAGAAAGCGTTCCATGGAACACATTGAAAATGATGAAGGGCCCCCAATGCGCATGGCATGGAAAATAAGTGTTCCGACAACAAAACCATCACAGGACAAACGGTATGATGGCTACAACCATTGGCCTACTGTTGACAAGCTGAAAACCCCTCACATGTGTCGTTTGGAAGGCTGCTCATCGAAATCAAGAACAAGATGCACAAAATGTAATGTTTACTTGTGTTTAAACAAAGATGCAAATTGTTTTGTCAAGTTTCACACCGATGAAAAGTAATTCTGAAAATGTCAAACTTAAGTTTCTTACATACATACATACATTACATACATATTTCCAAGTTATATTCATTAGTGTATTCTATTCTTAACAAAATGTAGCTGTAACTTTGTATTTTTGTAGCTGTAATTTTGTAGTTGAATAAAATTTTGTTATACTGTCACAATTGTAACACTTTTTTTTAGGGAAGTCTAGAGACCCAACTGTCACTTTTGTGACACCCCCCACAACCCCCCTCAATAGTAAACAAAAATCTGAAAAAAATTTAATACATTTTTGAAGCATTAACAAGATAAATATAAAAGAGGTTTCAAAAAATAACGTTTAGTTTAGCTTCAGGTCTGAAAGGGCTAAGAGGGCCGAAAATAGTTGATGAATTCTATTAATCTCTTTTATTTTTTTCAGCTTGTAACTCTTTTTTAAATAAACAAAAGCTTATTACACAGCATTTGCGTACAGGCATATGTTTGAAATATAGGAAAGTCAGTTCAGTCACTAGCTTCTCAACAATGTTTTAGTAACGCGCATTTTTATTGTTTTTCAGTTAGCTTGAACGGAATTGACTGCAAGATGTTATCACATTTCAGCCACTTTAAAGATAGTACCGTAATATAGATTAGTTTTAATTATTTTTTTTCTTTTGTATGAAGTGTCTCCACGGAACTACACACCCCCAAGGCCAAATTCTAGATACCCTACTGAAAACTTTAACCTTCATTGAGCTAGCTTTACTTTATCGAAAGCTACAACAGAGATGAAATTAAGATATCCATAATAATTATGTATAATTTTGTTTTCCAGATTTGCGGAAAATATCAGGAGATGTAGGGAATTTGCCATCTCTACTTGACACTTGGACAGAAAATCCAAGAAAATAATTTCCATTACACAAATAAGTGCTTGGATTTCGTTGTCCATGACATGTCCGGTACTTAACTAAATACAGGGTAAGTCAAAAAGTAAAGGCAAATTTTATTTTCCCTGCTGCAATGGATGGCAGCACTGACTGAACAATGACATATCATAACCTCAAAGTTTTTTTGTTCTTTAGCTGTGTTGTTTCAGTGCTCAGCTCCATTCGTAGTGATTTCAGGGCATTTTATTATGAGTGCCCTGTTGTCCGTGTACACCAAGGAAGAAATGAGGGGAGTGGTACGTTTTCTGCACTCTGAAAGGACTAAACCTGCGGAGATTATTCGCAGAATACAGCAGCAGTACGGTGAGAGCTGTCTTAGTGAACGCAAAATTTATGAGTGGATAAATCGCTTTAAAAATGGTCGTGTATCTATCTGCGATGAAGAGCGTTCCGGTAGGCCATCCACTTCGAAGACGGACAAGAACATCGAGACAGTTGAGCGAATGATTCATGATGATCGTCGTGTCAAAATTGATGATATTGCGCATGTGTTGAACATTAGCCATGATTCAGCAGTTGCAATCATCCACGAATCACTAAATTATCGCAAAGTGTGTGCTTGTTGGGTACCACATCGACTGACAGACCAGCACAAACAGAAACGTTTGGAAATTTTGAAATCACATTTAAGGCGTTTAGAAGAGGAAGGAGAAGAGTTTCTCAGTCGCATAGTAACCGTTGATGAGACGTGGGTCCATCACTTCGAACCACAGAGTAAGCGGCAGAGTATGGTGTGGAAACATCCTCGCCTACAGCAAAAAAGTTCAAAAGACAAGTTTCTGCAGGAAAGTTGATGATGAAAGGTCCACTTCTAATTCATTACACTCCTAAAGGTCAAACAGTGGATAGTGACAGCTACTGTGAGCTACTGCGAGATCTGAAACCCAAAATCAAAACAAAGAGGCGAGGAAAACTTTCAAAAGGTGTGCTTTTGCTTCAGGACAATGCCCGTCCTCATACTGCGGGGAAAACGATCCAGTGCATTCAAGATCTTGGTTTTGAGCTGCTTGAGCATCCGGCGTACAGTCCTGACCTAGCTCCAAGTGATTTTCACCTTTTTGGTCCGATGAAGGAGCACCTGCGTGAATCCAAGTTTTCGTCGGATGACGAGGTTGTGGAGGCGGTGTGCGAGTGGCTGTGCATGATGCCACAAATCTTCTTCCAGGACGGAATTATGAAGCTTGTCAAGAGATGGACCAAGTGCATAGAAGTTGAGGGAGATTATGTAGAGAAATGATGTTACTTGTCATCTTGTTTTCACAATAAAAAGTTCCTTTTTAAAAATTTGCCTTTACTTTTTGACTTACCCTCGCTTAACAACGTTTAACAAAACATTGCTACCAGCGGCAACCTCTGAAGAAGCTTTTTAAAAGTGAAAACCGGTTCAGGTTGTAAGGTAAAATGTTTTTACCCATAAAAAGTTTAGTGTTCCGAATCGTAGTGAAATAATTATATGTAACAATAAGTAGTCTGTTAATATACAAATTGTATACTTATTTTTGTATATTTATTTATTATGTGAATCTTACAATAATTATGGTACTTACCATAATTATTAGAGCACATGTCATCATCACTATCTTTGTTTCTTGTTGGGTCCAGAGTTCGTATTAAGCGTAAATAGAGACAGTTTGGTGATTGAAATGAAGTTATCAACATCAATATGGTAGTAAATCAACTTATTTTTTATTATTTCGAATTTGCAAAATTAAATCGTCATACATTACAATGGCTGCCTTATCGTGACGAAGACAAAATGGCGGTCATATTCTTACTATTATATTCATTAGTCATGACTTTAAATACTTCGTTATATTGTTTGATTAACTAGATAATTTTATTACTTTGCAGCTATTAACATACTTAAGTGTTTCCATTTGATTTATACTGCTATAATCTTTAACACAAACCAACGCCTCAGTTTTGTTACCGGCATTGCTTGATACACTCTTCCTCTCTCTCACTCTCTCCCTCTCATCACAATATTATTCAAGATACATTTTTGTTTTAGGTATTATTAATTTTGAGCTCAATTATTTAAAAGAAATTTTGATTGCAATTTTGACTTTCCTGCTACTTCGTGCTATCCACATTGAACGGTCATCATCGTCCGGCCAGGTGTGCGGCGTAGTTTCCGTATTTACTGGGTGTTTCTGTCACTGACTTTACATTGTTAACTAAATGATAATTGTGAAGCACTAACTCTTGTTAATTACATTTCTGTCACTGATTTTAACACATTTTATCTGGCTGACCTTTTGCCAGCAACATTGATAGCATCTTCACTCTGTGATGGTATTCAACAGATGAGAGTGGATGCTACGTACATTTTGCGTGTGTGCGCATTGACGTCATTGTCTGGTGTATCGAAATAGGAAACGCCCTGATTATGCGTCATTGTTGTTACGTCCTGTATGTTTTTAATGACGTTTCGTATTGTTGGCCAATGACAATTATATAATGCTGTGTGTCGCCGGTCACGTAGGCTTGGCCTTGGAATCGTCCCGCACCGATGTAACTGCGTTGTTTTCATTAAACACAGGGAAAATTGCCCTACCCATTTACATGTGTGCAAAATACAATAAAATAATTCCTTTTGTACCATAAATATGAAAACAGGCTTTTGTCCTGTTACAAGTCTCAGAAATTTTCTGCTACATCAGCTCTCAGAAAGTCTGGAATTAACACGTTGACTGCTAAAAAAAATATTGGCTTACCCTAGGAGCTACTTTTTTTTTAAATTTAAATTCTTACCTTTTGGTGTTGGAAGAGCATGGGCAGCACCACAGGGAGCCCTTCCAATTTTCTTTTCTCCTTGTGCTGAGTCAAATGATTCAGCGCGAGTTTATTGGCATTTTTTGACGGTAAAGACAGTACAAAAGTTAAAGTAATAAGGAGTGCTGCTCTCTACCCGCGGATAGGAGAGGCTACCGTTTTCGAATTTTCACTGTTTGATCCGTATCGCCATCTGCTGAGATTTTGCAGCAGTTTTAAAACAGTGCTGCGTCCTGGTGAGAATTTCCTTACAAACGGACAACGAACGGAAATTTTCTGTTAAGGCTTGTCTCAAAATCGAAGCCTAGCTGAGGACCTCGTAGAAAATCTCTTCGGTGGAGAGAGGTGTGAAAATCTAGCATCGACTTCTTTTAAATATGAGATAAGTTTCTTAACGACTGCGGTAAGTTTTGATTTCGTTATATTAATTATATACTAAACTTTTAAAGGAGAAAACGTTTTTTTTAGTAAGCTTGAGTAAGCCCCCACTTGTCGGAGCATGCATTGTGAGATGCGTGATTGTTCGTAAAGTTTTTATAAACCAATAAAACTTGATTATTGGAGTGTCAGAATCTCGGCTTTAATACCTAAAGTCCAATAACCACAATATATTTAATTTTACACTTTCATTAACACCGATGTAACGAGATTCGGTTGAGCACTTAACCTGTTACACAATGTGTCGTCATTAAGTGGTATAAAGTTTTGCTACAATGACAGTAAAACTTTATACAAATATAATTGGGAACTTACTCAGGCACGTTTTAAACGTAAATCATGTCTCATTCAAAGTAGTAGTATTCTCAGATTCTATGGAGTAAAAAACTATGTGTTTTTTAAAATAAATTCTGCGCCACGTGGTAACCTCAATTTCACTCAAAGTAATAAGATCATAAGATGTTACAGAGCCAAGATAGATTATTGTATTGCAAAAGCAACTCACATTCAGTGAGGTTCAAGTTATAAAGCGTTATAAAGAATCATTGTTAGAGAACTTTTTAAGTAAGGCATGTTGGCCAAAATAATGTTACCAAGTTTTATTATGTACACCAAACTAGGGTTGTTATCTTCTGAGGTGGCGAGCAGACCAATGGAAAAGTTATTTATTGACTACGTGGGGCCGTTCCCCCGTAGCAAGTCAGGTAATGCTTACCTGCTTGTTTGTGTAGATGCTTTTTCAAAGTTTGCCTGGCTACTGCCCTTACGGCAGGCAACCGCTCGTTTGACCATCAACGCTTTACAGAACCACGTTTTTCAGCATTTCGGTCTTCCGACCATCATTGTCTCGGACAATGGCCCGCAATTTATTTCAAACGAATTCAGGCGTATGTGTTTCGCCAGTGGCATCAAACACGTAACCACTTCCCCTTATTATCCACAACCGTCCCATGCGGAGAGATTCAATCGGAATCTCCGGTCCGCCTTGATTGCTTATCACGCTGAGCAACAAACCACCTGGGATCAGAATCTGAAGTGGTTACAATTAGCCTTCAACACGGCCAGACACGACAGTCATCAGGCCGTGCCCTTTGAAATTTTGTTTGGATTCTCGCCCGCACTCCCGTTGACCAACCTATGGGATATCGAAGATCTTCTGCCGCGGGAGCCCAATAATAAAACTGCGGAGAGATGGAAAATGGCTCGGAAGAATTTGCTGCGAGCGCACGAGCGGGTCCGTCGGCGTTATAATCAGGGGCGTATTCCAAACCCCTTCCGAATTGGTGACTGGGTCTATTGCCAAAGCCACCCACTCAGCTCTGCCGCCGACAAACGTGCTGCGAAGCTATGCTACCGTTGGTCGGGGCCATACCGAATCATAGGATTTACGTCACCGGTGACGGCCCGGCTGGGCGTACCGGGAGACAAACAAAAGTTGTTGACAAGCCACATTTCCAAACTTAAACGTTGTCGGGGGCTATCCAAAACGTTCGAAGGGGGATAGTCCCCGTAAAGATAGGACGGAGGTCCATGTTAAATGTGGAAGTCGTGTTCAGGCGAATGGGGCGAGCCTCAGGAGATCGGAATATCTACGTACGTAGGAATCTTTCTTTGGTCTTTAGCTCTCTCTCTTGTGCTGTATGCGGACTCTGATCAGGTCAGCATGCAGCACCCGCACACTTACATAATACATATCTTCTTTCGTCTCTTTCGTTTTCCTTTTGAATTCTGTTCTCCTGAGAGCAAGCTCAGCTGAGCCAACCCAACCACGACGTCCACTGGTATCTTTTGGGGAGAGGTACACTCCAGGGTACCCTCCTGGCATTTAACGTTGGGGCAACTATGTTGCCCTTTTGGGGTGAGGGTGTGCTGAGTCAAATGATTCAGCGCGAGTTTATTGGCATTTTTTGACGGTAAAGACAGTACAAAAGTTAAAGTAATAAGGAGTGCTGCTCTCTACCCGCGGATAGGAGAGGCTACCGTTTTCGAATTTTCACTGTTTGATCCGTATCGCCATCTGCTGAGATTTTGCAGCAGTTTTAAAACAGTGCTGCGTCCTGGTGAGAATTTCCTTACAAACGGACAACGAACGGAAATTTTCTGTTAAGGCTTGTCTCAAAATCGAAGCCTAGCTGAGGACCTCGTAGAAAATCTCTTCGGTGGAGAGAGGTGTGAAAATCTAGCATCGACTTCTTTTAAATATGAGATAAGTTTCTTAACGACTGCGGTAAGTTTTGATTTCGTTATATTAATTATATACTAAACTTTTAAAGGAGAAAACGTTTTTTTTAGTAAGCTTGAGTAAGCCCCCACTTGTCGGAGCATGCATTGTGAGATGCGTGATTGTTCGTAAAGTTTTTATAAACCAATAAAACTTGATTATTGGAGTGTCAGAATCTCGGCTTTAATACCTAAAGTCCAATAACCACAATATATTTAATTTTACACTTTCATTAACACCGATGTAACGAGATTCGGTTGAGCACTTAACCTGTTACACAATGTGTCGTCATTAAGTGGTATAAAGTTTTGCTACAATGACAGTAAAACTTTATACAAATATAATTGGGAACTTACTCAGGCACGTTTTAAACGTAAATCATGTCTCATTCAAAGTAGTAGTATTCTCAGATTCTATGGAGTAAAAAACTATGTGTTTTTTAAAATAAATTCTGCGCCACGTGGTAACCTCAATTTCACTCAAAGTAATAAGATCATAAGATGTTACAGAGCCAAGATAGATTATTGTATTGCAAAAGCAACTCACATTCAGTGAGGTTCAAGTTATAAAGCGTTATAAAGAATCATTGTTAGAGAACTTTTTAAGTAAGGCATGTTGGCCAAAATAATGTTACCAAGTTTTATTATGTACACCAAACTAGGGTTGTTATCTTCTGAGGTGGCGAGCAGACCAATGGAAAAGTTATTTATTGACTACGTGGGGCCGTTCCCCCGTAGCAAGTCAGGTAATGCTTACCTGCTTGTTTGTGTAGATGCTTTTTCAAAGTTTGCCTGGCTACTGCCCTTACGGCAGGCAACCGCTCGTTTGACCATCAACGCTTTACAGAACCACGTTTTTCAGCATTTCGGTCTTCCGACCATCATTGTCTCGGACAATGGCCCGCAATTTATTTCAAACGAATTCAGGCGTATGTGTTTCGCCAGTGGCATCAAACACGTAACCACTTCCCCTTATTATCCACAACCGTCCCATGCGGAGAGATTCAATCGGAATCTCCGGTCCGCCTTGATTGCTTATCACGCTGAGCAACAAACCACCTGGGATCAGAATCTGAAGTGGTTACAATTAGCCTTCAACACGGCCAGACACGACAGTCATCAGGCCGTGCCCTTTGAAATTTTGTTTGGATTCTCGCCCGCACTCCCGTTGACCAACCTATGGGATATCGAAGATCTTCTGCCGCGGGAGCCCAATAATAAAACTGCGGAGAGATGGAAAATGGCTCGGAAGAATTTGCTGCGAGCGCACGAGCGGGTCCGTCGGCGTTATAATCAGGGGCGTATTCCAAACCCCTTCCGAATTGGTGACTGGGTCTATTGCCAAAGCCACCCACTCAGCTCTGCCACCGACAAACGTGCTGCGAAGCTATGCTACCGTTGGTCGGGGCCATACCGAATCATAGGATTTACGTCACCGGTGACGGCCCGGCTGGGCGTACCGGGAGACAAACAAAAGTTGTTGACAAGCCACATTTCCAAACTTAAACGTTGTCGGGGGCTATCCAAAACGTTCGAAGGGGGATAGTCCCCGTAAAGATAGGACGGAGGTCCATGTTAAATGTGGAAGTCGTGTTCAGGCGAATGGGGCGAGCCTCAGGAGATCGGAATATCTACGTACGTAGGAATCTTTCTTTGGTCTTTAGCTCTCTCTCTTGTGCTGTATGCGGACTCTGATCAGGTCAGCATGCAGCACCCGCACACTTACATAATACATATCTTCTTTCGTCTCTTTCGTTTTCCTTTTGAATTCTGTTCTCCTGAGAGCAAGCTCAGCTGAGCCAACCCAACCACGACGTCCACTGGTATCTTTTGGGGAGAGGTACACTCCAGGGTACCCTCCTGGCATTTAACGTTGGGGCAACTATGTTGCCCTTTTGGGGTGAGGGTGTGCTGAGTCAAATGATTCAGCGCGAGTTTATTGGCATTTTTTGACGGTAAAGACAGTACAAAAGTTAAAGTAATAAGGAGTGCTGCTCTCTACCCGCGGATAGGAGAGGCTACCGTTTTCGAATTTTCACTGTTTGATCCGTATCGCCATCTGCTGAGATTTTGCAGCAGTTTTAAAACAGTGCTGCGTCCTGGTGAGAATTTCCTTACAAACGGACAACGAACGGAAATTTTCTGTTAAGGCTTGTCTCAAAATCGAAGCCTAGCTGAGGACCTCGTAGAAAATCTCTTCGGTGGAGAGAGGTGTGAAAATCTAGCATCGACTTCTTTTAAATATGAGATAAGTTTCTTAACGACTGCGGTAAGTTTTGATTTCGTTATATTAATTATATACTAAACTTTTAAAGGAGAAAACGTTTTTTTTAGTAAGCTTGAGTAAGCCCCCACTTGTCGGAGCATGCATTGTGAGATGCGTGATTGTTCGTAAAGTTTTTATAAACCAATAAAACTTGATTATTGGAGTGTCAGAATCTCGGCTTTAATACCTAAAGTCCAATAACCACAATATATTTAATTTTACACTTTCATTAACACCGATGTAACGAGATTCGGTTGAGCACTTAACCTGTTACACAATGTGTCGTCATTAAGTGGTATAAAGTTTTGCTACAATGACAGTAAAACTTTATACAAATATAATTGGGAACTTACTCAGGCACGTTTTAAACGTAAATCATGTCTCATTCAAAGTAGTAGTATTCTCAGATTCTATGGAGTAAAAAACTATGTGTTTTTTAAAATAAATTCTGCGCCACGTGGTAACCTCAATTTCACTCAAAGTAATAAGATCATAAGATGTTACAGAGCCAAGATAGATTATTGTATTGCAAAAGCAACTCACATTCAGTGAGGTTCAAGTTATAAAGCGTTATAAAGAATCATTGTTAGAGAACTTTTTAAGTAAGGCATGTTGGCCAAAATAATGTTACCAAGTTTTATTATGTACACCAAACTAGGGTTGTTATCTTCTGAGGTGGCGAGCAGACCAATGGAAAAGTTATTTATTGACTACGTGGGGCCGTTCCCCCGTAGCAAGTCAGGTAATGCTTACCTGCTTGTTTGTGTAGATGCTTTTTCAAAGTTTGCCTGGCTACTGCCCTTACGGCAGGCAACCGCTCGTTTGACCATCAACGCTTTACAGAACCACGTTTTTCAGCATTTCGGTCTTCCGACCATCATTGTCTCGGACAATGGCCCGCAATTTATTTCAAACGAATTCAGGCGTATGTGTTTCGCCAGTGGCATCAAACACGTAACCACTTCCCCTTATTATCCACAACCGTCCCATGCGGAGAGATTCAATCGGAATCTCCGGTCCGCCTTGATTGCTTATCACGCTGAGCAACAAACCACCTGGGATCAGAATCTGAAGTGGTTACAATTAGCCTTCAACACGGCCAGACACGACAGTCATCAGGCCGTGCCCTTTGAAATTTTGTTTGGATTCTCGCCCGCACTCCCGTTGACCAACCTATGGGATATCGAAGATCTTCTGCCGCGGGAGCCCAATAATAAAACTGCGGAGAGATGGAAAATGGCTCGGAAGAATTTGCTGCGAGCGCACGAGCGGGTCCGTCGGCGTTATAATCAGGGGCGTATTCCAAACCCCTTCCGAATTGGTGACTGGGTCTATTGCCAAAGCCACCCACTCAGCTCTGCCGCCGACAAACGTGCTGCGAAGCTATGCTACCGTTGGTCGGGGCCATACCGAATCATAGGATTTACGTCACCGGTGACGGCCCGGCTGGGCGTACCGGGAGACAAACAAAAGTTGTTGACAAGCCACATTTCCAAACTTAAACGTTGTCGGGGGCTATCCAAAACGTTCGAAGGGGGATAGTCCCCGTAAAGATAGGACGGAGGTCCATGTTAAATGTGGAAGTCGTGTTCAGGCGAATGGGGCGAGCCTCAGGAGATCGGAATATCTACGTACGTAGGAATCTTTCTTTGGTCTTTAGCTCTCTCTCTTGTGCTGTATGCGGACTCTGATCAGGTCAGCATGCAGCACCCGCACACTTACATAATACATATCTTCTTTCGTCTCTTTCGTTTTCCTTTTGAATTCTGTTCTCCTGAGAGCAAGCTCAGCTGAGCCAACCCAACCACGACGTCCACTGGTATCTTTTGGGGAGAGGTACACTCCAGGGTACCCTCCTGGCATTTAACGTTGGGGCAACTATGTTGCCCTTTTGGGGTGAGGGTGTGCTGAGTCAAATGATTCAGCGCGAGTTTATTGGCATTTTTTGACGGTAAAGACAGTACAAAAGTTAAAGTAATAAGGAGTGCTGCTCTCTACCCGCGGATAGGAGAGGCTACCGTTTTCGAATTTTCACTGTTTGATCCGTATCGCCATCTGCTGAGATTTTGCAGCAGTTTTAAAACAGTGCTGCGTCCTGGTGAGAATTTCCTTACAAACGGACAACGAACGGAAATTTTCTGTTAAGGCTTGTCTCAAAATCGAAGCCTAGCTGAGGACCTCGTAGAAAATCTCTTCGGTGGAGAGAGGTGTGAAAATCTAGCATCGACTTCTTTTAAATATGAGATAAGTTTCTTAACGACTGCGGTAAGTTTTGATTTCGTTATATTAATTATATACTAAACTTTTAAAGGAGAAAACGTTTTTTTTAGTAAGCTTGAGTAAGCCCCCACTTGTCGGAGCATGCATTGTGAGATGCGTGATTGTTCGTAAAGTTTTTATAAACCAATAAAACTTGATTATTGGAGTGTCAGAATCTCGGCTTTAATACCTAAAGTCCAATAACCACAATATATTTAATTTTACACTTTCATTAACACCGATGTAACGAGATTCGGTTGAGCACTTAACCTGTTACACAATGTGTCGTCATTAAGTGGTATAAAGTTTTGCTACAATGACAGTAAAACTTTATACAAATATAATTGGGAACTTACTCAGGCACGTTTTAAACGTAAATCATGTCTCATTCAAAGTAGTAGTATTCTCAGATTCTATGGAGTAAAAAACTATGTGTTTTTTTAAATAAATTCTGCGCCACGTGGTAACCTCAATTTCACTCAAAGTAATAAGATCATAAGATGTTACAGAGCCAAGATAGATTATTGTATTGCAAAAGCAACTCACATTCAGTGAGGTTCAAGTTATAAAGCGTTATAAAGAATCATTGTTAGAGAACTTTTTAAGTAAGGCATGTTGGCCAAAATAATGTTACCAAGTTTTATTATGTACAACATAACTAGGTGTTGTTTTTATTTATGTATTTTGGAGGGTGTCCAAACAGTGGGGGCATTTGTGTGTGGTCTCTCACTAAAAATGTAATGTGTGACAATAGGGTTCACTGAACAGAGACAAGTCCTGCTGCCACTGAACGAAATGACATCTTAAAAGCTCCACACTCGACACCGAAGAGAACAACGGCTGCAACAACATGCCAATCATGAGATCGCCACGCTATAAATAAGATCATCCTTCTGGGCACATATAAGCAGGTGAAAAATATCCATTTATACTTACACGTAGAATCAACATGGCACCAGATATACATAATCATCAGTTTTACCGTTCAAGTATACATTCATTTGGATCCCCAATTGATGGGACAGTTTAGTGTGAACACTAAGTATTAATTGTAAATTTCAATACATGTATAGTAAATTGTCAGTTCAGAGACTGACATGTCTACAACACAGCATCCAACTTAGATTACCACTCATTTCTTTATAGTACTTTCGCTACAGATTTAAAGTCAGTTTTGTTATTACCAATTTTCTCAAGTTTAATTTACTATGCATAAAAACATATATTTTCTCTTATTTTTAAAATCTGGTTATGTCATTTGTATAAAAAGATTACTGGGGAGGTAGGTGTTATTTTAAATTAGTTTCAACCAAGCTGTGCATGTCGAAACACTTTTCAACTTGTTTGTCGAAACAAGGTTGTTGAAACAAGGTTGTTGAGACTGGTTATAAATTGAAGAAACATGTCCGTCTCTGACACACAAATGTATTTTTTTATATAAGGTGCTAATATTGTGCAATTTTTCCCTTTCATTAATTGGCCCTATTTTAGTCTATATAAATTCTTTATTTTAATCATGGTAACTGGGGGGCGTTAATTATTTTAAACATTTTTTATTTCTCACCTTAATTAAGTATTTTAGCACTTAGCCACTTAGGCACTTGGTTTTAAATTTTAATATCCTGGGGACATTTGTATGCAATACCTTATGATACACATGACGTGCAAGTAACCCACACCATGGGGGTACATTTATAGAAATAAATCTTTAATCCTAATTGGGATTCCTATAAAGACGAAGTTTAGAATTTATATACACCAGAAGGCTAATATAAAAAAAAAAGGGCGTGGCAAGAGACCTTTATGTATTTGTATACTATTGTATATGTAATTTGTCTTGTGGAACGTGTTATGTCTGTATATTTCTGTGTACATTTTGGGGGATATATATATATATATATATAAATATTATGCATTGCTGTACTTTTGGTGGGATATAGGGATTTTATTATTATTAGAATTTATATACACCAGTAGACGAGTATTCTATCTCAATAATCGTGGCTGATCATTTCTTTATGAAAATTAATTATTTTATTTAACAAGTATAGTAAGTGTCACCTTTAAAGTTCATTTAAATTGGATGAATAATTATTTTAATTATTAATAGTAACTGTGAATGAAATTATTTACCTTCATCAATTTATATACTGCATTTTAAAAGAAACATATGTTATAAATTTTATATTTTAAGAAATAGTTTAATGGGAGTTTTATTTTGAGGTTAATGATTATTTTACATTTTCAATTCATTGATGGTGACATAGCAATTATTTTCATGGACTCAGTTAATATTTTTCAGGTGGCCTTGTTGAGAGGGTATACTTCTTTAGTTAACCATTTAAAAGGGGAATTCTAAATCACTGTTGTTTTTTTGTTATTAATATTATGAGATAGAATAATAAAACCATTGTTAATTATTTAATTCTTGAGTTTTTATTGCAAGTCCCGTCTTACTGGATCCAGCGCAAATTTTAGCTTCTCTAGGCCTTAGCCTAGTTTTAATTAACTTGTAACCCCTCTTTACAAAAAGAAATATTCTTTTTGTTTTAACTACTCAAAATGAAGTAGGGGTTTCATTTGGTAGCAGAGCGCGGTTACATCCTGTCAATGTTTGACCCAAACAAACCCAAGACACGGCCACAGTAGTCCTATTTGAATCACTAAATCCATAAATCCCACATGTCCATTCTTTCAGAAATTAATATATTCAAGAGGAATACACTATACTTATGAAAATCCATCGATTTGTGCAAGAAAGTCATATGTCCAATAACACACAATAATTAGCTATTAAAATATTGAAGTATTCATTTTGTGCAGAAAGGCCACATGTCCTGGACATGTGATTCTTCTGCACTTAACAACAGAACTACTCTGAAATCAGTTGATTTGTATATTTAGAGGTTACTTAATTTTTACTGGTTATAACCTTTCTTGAATTGGCGTTTTGACAATTAATTATGAGTTGTGAAGATGAAATAGATTAGAATTAATGACATGAAACATGGAAATATGACTTGCTACGTTTAAGTTGAAGGATGTGCCCACAAAACTTCTGATATATGTTCATTTTTATACCATTATATGAATAATTTTGTTAAGGATGGTATTGATGGATAAAATTTGTCTTGCGACAACTGAACAGGACAAAACAAGAATCATGCAGTTGCAAGAACGTTGATGGTTTTAATTAAAATGCAAAAATTGAAAGTTATAAAACTCTTCTTACCTCTTCGTGGGCACTCGTTTTTGCCTTATAACTAAGATTTTGGGCTAATAAAGAGGAAAATCCACCAGCATGACAGACTGTTTGCTACTGACGTGTATGTGTAAGACATAATTTTCAAGGCTTCAAATAATCCTGATAAGTTTTTATTTTCTTGATAAATCAGAAATAGTTTTGGATTTCAAAAACTGGTACAATAATGTGTGCACTAAAACATCTGTTGTCCTGGAATTTGTAAGTTCCAGGACCAGACCAAAAGAAAAATTTTTGGTCTCTAAATATCATTATTTTGAATATACATCAAGAAGTGCATGATTCGTTAAAAGAAAAGAATTAATTGATGGATTTGCCAATTGGACTTATAAATTAAGCAAGATGAAGGACCTAAAGAATCTAACTATATGCCTCAAAGAGCAACATGTTTTTGGAACAAAAACTTGTGCCTGGCCTACTAAAACCATACAAGGTTGCACACAATCCGTTGGTCAATAAAACAAAATGTTTTATTTTACACATTTGATTAAAGAATATTAATTATTTGACTTATATGTGTATTTAAATCGATTTTGTGGGGTTCTTTTTTATTAGCAGTGGACTGTATATTGTACAACTAAATAGTTAAAAGGCTTTATTCTCATGTAATCAACAATGCATAAATATTAAGCATTTACTGACCTTGTCCTTGTGCGTTGTAAATGTCCTGTTGTAAGCAACACTTTGGTGATTTTCTAGGCAGTCCTAAACTTAACAATAATATTCCAACAAACGTTAAACACATAAAATAAACACATGAAATAAGCACAAAGTAAAATAACAATAGCGGTGAATAGTCTTTCTATTCTTGCGGTATGCGTGTATAAACCAAAAAGAACTGCACTGCACGATATGCCTTACACTACACGAAAGAAAAACGCTCTAATTATGATTGCTGATTACAATGTGAATTGTACTTTGAAACAGGTAATGGGAGTGCACTCTATTAGAGATAATGAAGTAGAGATAGGGCGAGTTTAACTATTGTTATGAAAACAAAATATCTGACATACCGGCCCCTTTGAACCAACTGGTTCAACAAGAAACATTAAAAGAACATAAGAACAAATTTGATCCTTTGGAAGAGTATAATAAAACTAAATTATAAGGGGCAGTAGCCAATTGACTGGTCAAGGATTTTAGTAAATGGGAAGACGGATACCTTAACAGGACGGGTCAAGGTTCCACCGGCAGTCTTCATGTTGATGACACGTACCACTCCATCATTCCCTGGAGATACGGAGATGACTCTCCCGAGCTTCCACTTGAGGGGTGGCAGGTTTGTTTATGAATAACGACTAAATCTCCTATTTTGAGATTTTCTTGAGGTCTGATCCATTTGGACCGTTCTTGAAGTGTGTGGAGGTACTCCATTTGCCATCTTTTCCAGAGATGTTGTGTGAAGGCTTGAACCAATTTCCAGCGTTTTATGTGATTAAGTGGTGCATTGGTTAGTTGAGGTTCGATCAGGGCATTAAGAGGTCCTCCAGTTAGAAAATGTCCTGGTGTAAGAGGTTGAAGATCTGAAGGGTCATTCGAGAGAGGAACTATCGGCCTCGAATTAAGGATAGCTTCAACACGCACAACTAAGGTGGTAAATTCTTCGTACATTAAAATGTGTTCACCTATGACTCTGGTGAGATGATATTTTGCACCTTTAATGGCACGTTCCCAAAGTCCACCTTGGTGAGGTGCACGCGGAGGAATGAAATGGAATGTGATACTGTTGTTCGTAGCAAAATCTTGCATCTCTGGTTGCTTCATGAGATCTTGAAAACATCTTTTGAGCGAAGAAGCAGCTCCTATGAAATTAGTCCCACAATCAGAGTACAGGTCTGATACAAGACCTCTCCTAGAGATGAATCTCGTAAGGGCTGCAATGAAGGCGTCTGTAGTTAAATCAGTAACCACTTCCAAGTGTACAGCTTTTGTTGCAAAACAGATGAACAGGCAGAGGTACACCTTTATAGGCTGTATCCTGCGAAGTGTAAAAAACTTGACCATGTAAGGGCCAGCATAATCAACTCCAGAAGCGTTGAAACAACGAGTAGGGGTAACATGACCGGCTGGTAGATCACCCATGAGCGGAGACGTGTTTGTTGATTTTGTATGAAAACATCGTACGCATTTAAATATTCTTGAGCGTATAACACTGCGGGCGGAGAGGATCCAAAAGCATTGAGATAGTGTTGCTTGGAGGAACTGGGGACCAGCGTGCAGGTACATGCCATGATAGTAATCGATGAGTAAATGAATAGCGGCATGATTTTTTGGCAGAAGAATAGGATGTTTGGCATTGTAAGTAAGCGCAGAGTTCTTCAGTTGACCTCCGACACGGACTATTCCTGCATCATCAATAAAGGGTGCTAGACATTGGATGCGGTTTGAGCATGTCCTTTTCTTGGAGAGTAGATCTATGTCTTCTGCAAAGTGAAGTCTCTGAATGAGCCAGCAAATGCGGTTACAGGCGTTATTTAATCCAGTTACTGTAAATGATCCACTTATGGTGGTTTTAAATTTCAAACGGGTTATAAAGCGAAGGACATAAGCCATTACATGAAGAAGAGTCTTCCAAGAAGAAAACTTTGTAAGAAATCCAAATGTTGGGATTTCTTTTGTGGTCATCATAAGATTAAGCACATTTGGTTTCATTTCGGGAATAGGCTCCTCCGAAATTGGATGAAGGATAGATTGTGGCCAGGTCTGCGTTGATTTAGCGAGCCACGGTGGTCCTAGCCACCACTGGCTATGTTTCATCAGAACCGTGGGTGTCAAGCCTCGAGAAGCACAATCAGCAGGATTGTCAACAGTTGAAACATATTTCCAGATGTGCGGTGAAACTAAGTCTTGTATTTGTGCCACACGATTAGCAACATACACCTTGAGACGAAAAGATAGAGTGCGTATCCAAGATAGAACTACTGTAGAGTCGCACCATGCTGAAATGTTGTCAATCTTGTGATGTTGTGAGAGCTGTTCTGTACAGTAATGTAGCAATTTGGCTAACATGTGCGCACCACAAAGTTCCAAGCGGGGAATAGTCACACGCTTCAGTGGAGCTACTCTTGATTTTGCGATCAGCAGTCGTATGTTGACATCTCCTGCTGCGTCTTCTGTGTGCAGGAAGACACAAGCTGCATATCCGGATTCACTTCCATCTGAAAATCCATGAAGCTGGATATTGACTGCAGTTGCTAAGGATATGAAACGTGGTATCCTTAGCTTTTCTATTTCTGGAAGTTCTTTCACGAATCGTGACCACTTCTCGGAAATATGATCAGGTAATGGAGAATCCCAATCTAAGCCTAAGGTCCATACATGCTGCGTTAAGACTTTAGACCAAAAAACTATTGGGGATATCCAACCACAAGGGTCATAAATCTGAGCAATTGATGAAAGTAAAGTTCTTTTTGTGTAATTACTTGAAGGTGTGTGCATCAAATATGAAAAGACATCAATATCTGGGATCCATTTTAGCCCTAAAAGACTTGAAAATGGCTGTTCTGACGTGCGTAATATGAGGGGTGTCTCATGATTATGTTGCATGACATTTTCTAAGAGTTTAGGATGGTTTGAAGACCACTTGCTCAGTTCGAATCCACCCTTTTTCAAAAGGAAAACAACATCCTCTTGAAGGTGGAGAGCTTCTTCCAGAGAATTGCTCCCTAATAGAGCATCATCAACATATATTTGCTGTTGGAGTGCATCAGCAGCAAGTAGATGATTTTTTCCTTCGTCCATAATGAGCTGTTGTACTACTCTATTAGCAAGGTAAGGCAAGGACATCATACCATAAGTGACAGTAGTCAATTGGTAGACCTTTAGCGGGACTGAAGTGTCTTCTCTCCAGTATATTAACTGAAAGATCTGATCATCTTTATGGATGGATATCTGCCTAAACATTTGTTTGATATCACAAGAGAAAACAAAATTATGTTGACAAAAGCGAAGAATTATATCAGTAATGTCATTGTGCAACTTTGGACCCTGATGTAGAATGTGGTTCAGTGAGACACTTGAAGAAGATGGTGCTGATGCATTGAAAACAACACGGATTTTCCTATCTTTAAAAACGCCATGATGTGGCAAAAAGTAATGCGGCTTGTTCAGAGACGGCACAGATGTGCACAGTTTCATGTGCCCACATGCTAAGTAGTCATTCGTAAAATTGACATACTTCTGTTTAAACTCAGGTTGAGATTCAAATTTGCGTTCAAGTGTATTAAACAGGCGTTTTGCCAAAGTTGTAGAGTCACCTAGTTGAGCAGGGTTTCCGCTGAAAGGCAAGTGACAAACATATCTGCCGGAGGCATCTCTCTTATGAGTAGAGACGAAGTGAGCTTCACATTTTTCATCTTGTGGAGCGAGTTTTGTAGTGTGAGGTGGTTCCTCTATGGACCAAAAACGTTGCAATGTTGCATGCAGATCACGATCATTCGTTGATAAAAGAGTCACTAAGCCTGAGTAAGGATTAGACTTAAGTGAAACAGGTGTAGGACCAAGCACAACATAGCCAAAGATTGTATTGACAGCGTATGGCATATTCTTGCCGAGATTGATAAAGGTACCATTAAGAGTCAATACAAATAAATCTGCTCCAATCAGAAGGTCAACTGGACCCGGAATATCAAAAGTGGGATCCGCTAGCATATAACCTTTGAGTCGCTCTTTAATTTCTGGTGGGAGCTGAACACGAGGCAGATTGCATGATATTTTATTAAGAATCATGACTGGGTGAGATTTTGCTAAAATATTCCCACTGAGCAATGACAGTGTCACAAAGGTAAGTCCATTTGTTTTCACTAGGGCGGTAGAGATGCCACTAAGTTCTGGAACATCTGTTTGAGAGCGGTACAAACACAAAGTCTTTGCACAACTTTCTGAAATAATTGTTGTTTGGGATACACTATCAAGCACAGCTCGTACAACTGCTGCATTTCCATTGGCAGATGTGATATGCACCAAAGCAGTTGCGAGTAACACAGTGTTATTCTGGTTGCAAGAAACACCTATCAAGGTAGTATCCTGGTGACACTCTGCAGAGTGGTTTTGCTTATGCATCGTCGTTTCAACAGAAAGGCACAAGGTAGGTCTATTTGACTGAGTCAATTTTTGTTGCGGTTGTGCGGAGCGGTTCTCAACAAAAAAATGTAGTAGGCTATGGTGACGCCTATGACATACTTTGCATGTGTGGATAGACTTACAGGTGACTAACTTATGTGTTCCAAAACAATTTTGACACAAGTTTTTATTTTTAACAAAAGCTTGTCTGTCTTGTACAGTAAGTGCAGAAAACTCTGCACATCTATATATGTTGTGTGAATTTGATGAACAGAAGATACAATGCTGAGTGTGAGTAGTGACCATCACTATTTTGTGCGGTTTAAACTGGTTTTTATTCATTTTAAAGCCACTGATTTTTTGAGAGGTTTGAAGAGAAGGTTCATTTTTTGAGATGATATTAGTTAAACCTGCTGCCTCTTTGCAAGAACATTCATTTTCTAAGAATGTAATTACTTCTGTAATGGTAGGAACATTTTGTAAATTATCTCAAGAATGTTCAAGTTTGGTCCTGAATTCCATGTCAAATCTACGCAAAATATATGAGGTCAACAACAAACTTTTGCTAGCAATATCATGTCCTAGTGTTTGAGCCCTTGATAATTTTCATTGTAGGTCGACAGGAAATTCCTCATTTGTTTAACTGAAGGATTGTGCAATTGTGGTAACTCAAATATATTGTTTACGTGAAGTGTTATCAACAATCTAGAATTTTGATATCTTTTTAGCAAAGTTTGGCAGGCTATGGCATAGTTTGTATTAGTGACAGGCAATGATTTAATTAAATTTAGCGGCTCATCAGTCAAACAAGAAAGCAAGTATGTAAATTTCTCCACATTAGAAATGGTTTTATTTTTGTGAACTGCATTTTCAAACAGACTGTGAAAGGCTACCCATTTCTCAGGTTGTCCAGAAAATGTTCCCAAGTTTAAGCGAGGTAAATTTATGGTGGGAGTAGGCGCAACTAGTTGTGATGCACCAGTGTGAGACTGATCCAAGGTTTCCTACGGTAGCGATGGTAGAAAAAAGGAGCACACGAACTTTGTATAGCTATATTTAAGTATGATATAGAATCTTGTAATCTTGAAATCTGTTCATTATCCAGATCTTCTGGTAAAGGTGTTGTACTAAATAGTTTATTTATAAGCCTTTCAAATTCAGCATATTTATTTTCTGCGGTGGAACTAAGCAAACTAACTTTTCGTGTTTGCTGTTCAGTTAAATTACCTATACCAATAACCTCAAGAGCAACAATTTGCTTGTTAATATTATGAAGCCTACTCTCAATCAGTTCACTTTGCTTCACAAAAGAAGAAAATCTCATTTTGGTAATTTATTAATAAACTCGCTTTAAAAAACAGATTCAGATGTAAATAACAAAAGAGTTCTAAGTAAAAGTTGTAATTCACAATGTTCTTCCAGTATTCAATAATTTCCAGTCCAAATAATTTTAATTTATTTTTTTTTATCACTCTAAAATACCAATATCGTAGATGACAGTAATAATGGTAATATGGTAATAAAGGAATATGGCTACTGTATTTTATAGAAACTAATACAGAGGTCGGTTTTGAAGAAACACACTACACTTCAGAACTATGCTTGCTAGATAAAACATGAAATAACACACGCTGCACAATGAATCAATAAAACTATGCTTGCGTGAAAAACCATGAAAAAATCATAACAAAATGAAAAGAGCACTGAGTATTGGCAATACTCGCCAGTAGTAAATAATTGTTTTTGTTTTGTTTTTTTAATATTTAAACATTACAATAATTCAATAAACATAATAATAAAGAGCAGAATAATTAATAAAAATCTTGCTTTCCAACGTGCTGGATTCTGAATGAAAGATGCTATCCGGGCTGGACGGACCAAAAATGTGGGATTCTTTTTTATTAGCAGTGGACTGTATATTGTACAACTAAATAGTTAAAAGGCTTTATTCTCATGTAATCAACAATGCATAAATATTAAGCGTTTACTGACCTTGTCCTTGTGCGTTGTAAATGTCCTGTTGTAAGCAACACTTTGGTGATTTTCTAGGCAGTCCTAAACTTAACAATAATATTCCAACAAACGTTAAACACATAAAACAAACACATGAAATAAGCACAAAGTAAAATAACAATAGCGGTGAATAGTCTTTCTATTCTTGCGGTATGCGTGTATAAACCAAAAAGAACTGCACTGCACGATATGCCTTACACTACACGAAAGAAAAACGCTCTAATTATGATTGCTGATTACAATGTGAATTGTACTTTGAAACAGGTAATGGGAGTGCACTCTATTAGAGATAATGAAGTAGAGATAGGGTGAGTTTAACTATTGTTATGAAAACAAAATATCTGACAGATTTAAAGTAAAATATTGGTTTGGAGAACCATACATGACTTCCATGTTCTAAGATTTATATTTGAAGTCATTTTAGAAATGAAATATGTTCATAGAAACTACTTCTTTCTTCAGCCTTAACCATAGTACTGTGGTCACTAACGTATACCACCTCACATTAGCGCACTTGATTTTCACTGATGATGGCACTACCAAACGTCCGGATTTGGAGAAAACAACGGGCCATGACCAAACAGCCCGGGAAGGAATTTTAACAACAAACTACTTCTTTGTTGCCGATAATGTAGTACACATATAAAAAATTATCCCTTCCCCTTCAACTATCATTTTCATTTACAGAAAATTACCCTTTCCCCCTTCAACTATCCTCATATGCAAAAAATTATTTGATTCTGTTTGAATTTGCAGCAGCTATCGTTCGTCATAGAAAAAATTCTACACACGGACACTTTTCAGAAAACGACTTTTCTTCATGTTTTGAGGGTAGTACAACCGAATCAGCACTTATCTCGAACATGATTTTTTTCGCCATCACCATAATTCCATTTCCTTATGGAACATAGAAATAAAAAGTAAAACAAAGGTGTGTTTTATAATAAAAAGAGGCCTACTTTATTTATATTAAAACAAAAATTACCTGTACGAATGTTCAGCTCACAATGGTTAAGCAAACAAATGATGGTTGCGAGTCCTGAGTACTGGGTCATGCGCACTCAGCTAGGTAATGTCATGGCCCAGAATCTGGCTCATGCGTAGCCAATGAGTTAACTCGGTATTATGGACTACTTACTTATTATGTGCTGCACAAGACGTTACTGTTGAATCTATAGACGTGTCTTTGTTATAGCCAATACCATCCATCGTAACAACCCAAAATTTGAAAGAACTGCTTCCTTTTCAACAAACTGAAGATAGAAATGTAGGAGTGGTTGTGCTAAGGAAAGAAAGTTCCTTCCTCTGAAAATATGTTAAAACCATAATTGTACAATTTAATTCATTTAGATAAAGGCAGTAAAAATGACTCAATACTGTGTGTAGAAGAAATGAATCAGTAATTCTGTGTAAACTCAACACCATAGAACAATTTTAAATATACAAACACAACAAAACACAACCCAACAACATACTCAATGACCAATTACAATTTAAATCAAACACACTATTTGACACAGTAATAAACAACACCTACAACAATTCAAACTCCTGCACCAATCCCCTCCACCTCCACCCACACACAACCTGTTAACCAATACCGTTATACATAGAATTACCTACAGCTTGTACATTCTGTATCCAAAACTCACTGACGAAGGAGCACACCACTCCGAAACAGCTGTATGAGTGAAAACAACAAGTAAGTTTACAAGTGAAAGTTCCATCAAAACTAATAATTAATAGTTATAATATATAGCAGGAATCTTTTTTCCCAAATTACAATACTGTTTATTTTCTCAACTGTTTTGAATATACATGTGTTTTTTTATTTTATTTAGAAACACATGGAATAGTATAATGACAAACAATTCATTCATAGAAATTTTCAGAACTTCTATAAATATTTTCCAGTATTCTTAACATGATTTTTAAGTTAATATGTAAATATGTAGTTAAGAGAATGAGGGAAAAGTGGCCAGTTTTTAGTTGTGCATTCAAATTTTTGTGGTACTGAAAAAAAATGCATCTGCTACTTGTTATGTATTGTTATGACATTACAAAACATTCTACGTGTTTCTCGGCTTTTCCAGCTGTAATCTGTGGTATGTAGTATTGCTGCTACTGAGATGAAGGACACTTGTCATGCGCCCACGACTAATCCAGATTTCACCAGTTCGCGCACGCTGTGTGGAAGGCCGCAATTGATTACATTATGGTGTTTTCTAGTAGCATTTTTGACCCGTAGTATAGAATATTCTGGATCTCAGTGGGGTAAAAATACAAGTACTCAGTGACGCTCAGTCAGTTTTAGTGGCGACTTATTCCAGTGTGGTTTGAAGTATTGTGGCGAAGTGTTACACAATTGTGTTTTGTATTAGTTGACATTTTTATTTGATTTGTTGTAAGAGACTAACTTGTTAATTACAAACTGTTTAATTGTGCTTAATTTAAGCTGGTGATTAGTGACTTAATTGGGGTCTTGTATTTTGTTTTCCACTGTACCATACGACGATCACTAGACCGTCATAACAGTATTTTGAAATAAAGGCATGATTTAAAACGTTCTTGTAACATATACTGTATTTTATTTTATACTTTGTAGTCTCCAAAACTTTTTTTTCTTTTCAAAGTTAATGAACAATATGCTCAACCATTTTTTGCGTTGTAGTATTCTATATCTAAAACATTAACCAAATTTGCTAGTTGCTTACGTCTACAATTGCTGTTTGTAATTATACCTACCTGGCTATTATTGTTCCAGCTATCATTGTCATAGGCTGAGTGAACCTGGAACCTGAAAAATGATATTCTTGTGCCTATGAGATGTGGTGTGTGGTGTACATCATATGGATGTACACAAGGTCAACAATGATAGTTCTAGCCACCCACAACTATGTCACTATTCTTCAGACATCACCCAGCAAGCAGTAGATTTATTTCACAACTATGGCAGGGTATAAATACAGGCTTCAGAAGCAGACATCAGTTAGTTTATAACTATGACTTATACTGTGTATACATCTGGTTGACCGATGGGCCAGGGTCTACCTGCGGCCACGGTATAATCCCTTCCTGCCTCGGATTGGGCTGCAGCTGTCTCGGCAATGAGTCACCTACTGGTTATGTTCCTACGAGGCTACACTTTTTTTACAAAGCATAATTTGATATATTTAATAAATATTTGGAACCTACTAAAACAATAATAAAAAATGATACCAAACTCGACTATATTATGTTTTAAAATTAACCTCTAATATAGGCTAATTATGAAATCTATTTTTGTCCACTGACTTTGTAAAACATTTTAAATAATTACATACTACGTTTGTTTATGACTATTTGGAATATGCTTGGAAAACTATTGGAAAAAGACACAAACATTGACTGTACAATGTTTTATTAAGCATTAGTGTAAATTTAAATAACAGTTGACTAATTAAACGTTCTATAGGGAATCTTTGAAAAATAAAAACTGAGATAGAATTTTTAAAGTAACAATTACAGTAACACTCAAAAGAACAATTTATACAATTAAAATACTATATGGGTCTTAATTAACAAATCTTCAGTGATGCAAAATAACTTCTGATCGATTCATTCTAATGATATCCGTGTCCCCTCTGCAAGAAAAAAAATAAAGATTTTAACTTTAGCATACACAATCTAACATAACAATAAATGTTAGTGAACCAATTTTGTAGCTTTTTTAATACGTTTTACTGAATTAAAATAATACGTTTTATCAAATTAAAATAACTTACTTATTCAAGCTGAGATACTCCCAAGTCGTCTTCCTCCTCACTGTCCCCTGGGGCCAGATTTATTATGAGCTCCTGCACACTGCTGTCATCGAGGCCTTCACTTAGCCAATAATTGTCCATTTCTTTCTTAACATGATCGACACATTTTTTCCACGTATCGGGGGGATACGAGTTCACCGCCTCCAGGAACAGTTTTTGTACGTCTTTCAAATTGAATGTCATGTTCCGTGATGTTACATGTCGCTTCAAGTGTCCCCATACCATTTCAATTGGGTTATAATGACAATGGTAGGGTGGGAGCCTTATAACCTTAAACCTCAGGTCAGAAGCTTTTTTATCAATGACATAAGATGTAAGTTGAGGCTTGTGTAGTTTGACTAGACTGTACAGCTCAGGCTTGCGCATATCTGGCGAAAATGTAATTCCACGTTCCCCCAACCAGTCAATGTATTCCCCTTTTCTTGAGGATGTTGTTGGCGCTGGATTTTCCACCCGAGAATGGTACGGTGCGTTATCCATCACTATTGTGGAGCCGGCTGGGATTGATTTTAATAAAATTTAAAAAAACCATCCTTCAAAAACCTTGTGGTTCATTTCCTCATGAAAATCTACAGTCTTTCTTGATTCAAATATCAAAGGTGGCAAGTTTATGCAACCATTGACACCTCCTGCGTGGCAAATGATCAGTCTCTTTCCTTTTCCCAATGGCGCATCTACATTACAATTTACATTATCGTCCATCCAGCCCACTTCCTTTGATGTGTTGGCGTTAACTTTGATGTGTTTTTTGTCAAGAAAAACTACAGATTTCATATCTATTTTTAATTTTTCTTAAAAACCTACATCTCGCCAAAGCAATAGACGGTTTTTCCATTAATAGTTTCCTTTTGTTCAATGTTTTCCATCGGAAACCGAGGCTTTTCAACACTTTTGATAAAGTTCTGATACAACCATTGAAGAGATTTGTCTCACGAAGTGTGACCTACAGCTACCAGAGCGTTGGGACATATTAAAACATAATATAGTCGAGTTTGGTATCATTTTTCATTATTTTTTTTAGTAGGTTCCAAATATTTATTAAAAAATAAAATTATGCTTTGTAAAAAATGTGTAGCCTCGTAGGAACATAACCAGTAGGTGACTCATTGCCGAGACTGCTGCAGCCCAGTCCGAGGCGGGAAGGGATTATACCGTGGCCGCAGGTAGACCCGGGCCCATCGGTCAACCAGATGTATACACAGTATAGAGTGCATTTATTATAAAGTGAGTATAGTGGATTATTCTGTGCAGACATCTGTAATTAGTGTCATGCATTGTTTGTTCTGATAGTGTTGTGTCATTGCCGGCTCTAGTAGAAGGCTGGAATATTAAACGTGGCAACACTGGAACCTGCTGATATTTGAGGCCGACTAGACAAGCACTTAATTTATGTATTTCAATAATCAAATTGCCGGTTAACAACAGTTTTATAATTATTCATTTTTTGCAAATTAAAAGTTTATTATGTAAAATACTGTTATATTATTTAAGAAATATACTAATTAACTCATTCAATAATTCGAACAAAATTAATTCATTAGGCCTAACATTAGTTTGTTCAACTTAAATGTATAGTACTAAGTCCGCACAGACCTATAATTTAGATTTAGCTACAATAGGCCTACTCATGATTTTAGTAATACTATAAAATTAAATCAAAATATAGCATGTTTACTTTAGCTATTTTATTACACTATGCTTATAGGCCTCAGACGCAACGTTGCCATGTTTAATATTCCGGCCTTCTACTAGAGCCGACCATGGTTGTGTTAATTAGGTGACATTTACTGTTTGTAACGCTAGCCTGTGTTGGATACTACAGTTTATAGTTGTCTTTGTTCAATTAAACTGTAATTAGCGACATCCCTGTGATCAAATAATCTGTTTTCCCTGTTCCAATACGACAATGCAGTACCTTTTAATGCTATTTTGGGGCTGCTGGGAATCTAACCTGGCTTCTAGATTGGTAGACAAGTGGTGAGGACTTTCTGCGATGTGAAAATCAGTAAGGGAGGAGGAATTTAGAACTGTACTCATTGAAGTCTTTCCACAGACACCAATATTGCTATTTTGGTGCAAGCTATAAAATTTTGCATGGACATTTCAGACCTCCCTTGTACTCCATTTTCAGAAGCTCACTCCATTTATTGGTTTTGTAACATATAATGAGGAACTTATATCTAATTTGTCACTACAGTCATGTTAAAAATTATATTATTTTGATAAAATACTTCTTTTTGATAAAGAACACTTGAAATCGTTAGTTAAATAGTTACTATCACAGCAGCTATGTTATCTCACTCAACCCCAAGTTTTTGCTGTAATTTATGGGTGTTAAATATTGAGCCAGTGCTTATATAGATGTAACTTTACACTCTGTACCAAGTACTTTTGGTCTCAAGACAGGATTGCCTCATTCTACTGTAACTATCGGTATAGAGAACCATACATGACTTCCATGTATATATTTATGACTTCCATGACTTTCTAAGATTTATATTTAAAATCATTTTTGAAATGAAATATTTCTATAGAAACTTCTTTCTTCAGCCTTAAAACTACAGTACTGTGGTCACTAATGTATACCACCTCACATTAGCGCACTTGATTTTTACTGATGATGGCACTTCCGAAACGTCTGGTTTTGCAGAAAACATTGGACCCATGGCCAAACAGGCTGGGAAAGAATTTTAACAACAAACTACTTCTTTGTTACTGATAATGTAGTACACATATAAAAAATCGGTATGGAGAACCATACATGACTTCCATGTTGTAAGATTTATGTTTAAAATAATTTACTTGAATTCGGTTCGGTAATTTCTAAAAAAATATCGCCCACCCTCAAACTAATTTCACTATTTATAGATATATTTGTTATTATGGGGTAGTTGTTTAATATAATGTTATTTTCAGTCACTTTATCCATAATATTAAGTAGGCTTACTTTATTCTTATAAAGAAACCGAACTACGCACATAATCATCCCTCCTCCTAAGCGCTCCGAAGTCACTCATGGACCCTAAGCATTTTGCAGAGGGTTCATTCCCTAAATACAAAAGTCTGTCTATGAACCATTCCTCTGTAAATATGTGCAGTTACACTGCCCAGCGATCCACAGGAAGCACAAATCGCTATCCACGCTGGACACTTTTTCGGCTTGCATGTGTTGTGTTAGTGAGGGTTTCGGCATTTTCCATTTAAAAAGCGTGCAAATGTAAGAAAATAAACATGAGTGAGGCCAGAAATAACGCGAATTGTGTGTGTGTTTTGCCTGCCTTTTTATTGTGGTAATCATAATAATAAAATGGAAACATAAACATTACATAATTGAGATATGCTTGCCTGCCACGAACGATATATTTTCACTCATACATGATTTAAATTAAAATGAAAAATATAGAATTTTGTTAAAGTGAAATGAAATGTTTCCATAGAAACTACTTCTTTGTTGTCAATAACGTGTTACACATATAAAATTTACTTCCTCCATCATCAACTACCATTTTAATTTATAAAAAAAATTACCCCCTCCTCCCTTCAACTACCCTTTTCATTTACAGATATTTCATCTACCTTTCTACAGTGGATTATTATGACCTTCTTTTCAGGATACTTATTTATGAAAATTAAGCACTTTACTCTTGTTAAAATGTTGCAGGTAAACCACCCCTTTCCCTTAACCGATCTTCACCAAAAACAATAGGCCTTGAGTCCTCTACAATTCAGGGCTGTATGCAAAAAATTATTTGATTCTGTTTGAATTTTCAGCTGTTATCGTTTGCCATAAAAAAATTCTACACACAGACACTTTTCGAAAAATTACTTTCTTTAATGTTTTGATGGTAGTAAAATCGGAAACTGCCATTATCTCGAACACGATTTTTTTCGCCATGACCGTACTTCTATTTCCTTATGGAACATGGAAGTAAAAATTATCACCTCACCATTCAACTATCATCTTTATTTATAATTATTTCATCTACCTTTCTACAGTGGATTATTATGACCTTCTTTTAAGGATACTTTATTTATCAAAATTAAGTACTCTACTTTTGTTAAAACGTAAAACATTGCAGGTAAACTACCCCTTCCCATTAACCGTTCTTTACCAAAATCAATAGGCCTTGAGTCCTCTACAACTCAGGCACATATGCAAAAAATCATTTGATTCTGTTTGAATTAACGGCAATTATCCTTCACCATAGAACAAATTCTATACACAGACACTTTTCAGAAAATGACTTTTCTTCATGTTTTGAGGGTACTAAAATCAGAATCACCCCTTCTCTCGAACATGATTTTTTTTTTGCTATCACCATACTTCCATTTCCTTATGAAACGTGGAGGCAAAATCATATGTTTGTTATCAGGACGATAGCCTGAACAATGCTTTGATTCATATACCTTTCCAATGAATAATCTACTTGGTTTTGGTGGGACTTTATACTTTTTCTTGGGCCAGTTGAGCCGTGTGTGGGCGAGCGTTGTCTTGAAGGAGAATCATGCCTTTTGTCAAGAGTCCACGACATTTGGTCCTGATGGCAGGGTTTACCTTGTTTTCCAGCATATCACTGTAATACAGACTGTTGATTGTTCGTGGTCTTCCAGATAATCACAGAAAATAGGGCCTTGAAAGTCCCAAAAGATCGTCAACATGACTTTACCTGTTGATGGCTGCGTCTTGAATTTTTTTCTAAGTGGGAGAGCTGGTGTGCTTCCATTCAAGGCTTTCTTTTCAATTCTGGCTGAAAATGGTGGATCCAGGTTTCATTGCACGTAACAGTTCTTTCAAAAAATGATTCTTTTTCAGTTAAACCATGTGCTTTCAACTGTCTACAGATTTGAAGCCTGGTTTCTTTGTGGGCATCTGTAAGTTGTCTTGGCACCCATCTCGCGCAGGTTTTCTTGTATTGCAGCTTATTCTGAATAATTTTATGGACAGTACCAACACTTACTGAGACTTCAGCAATCATTTCAACAGTTATATGCCTGTTAGCCCCAATAAGCGCGTCAATGAGGGTTTCAAGCGAGGGAGTTGAAACTTCAACCGGTCGGCCACGGCGCTGCTCATCGCTGACATTTACACGACCACTTTTAAACTGTTCTATCCATTTGTAAATGTTCGAACGGTGCAAACAATGATTTCCGTACACTTTTAACATCCTTTCATGAATTTCAGAAGGTTTGACACCTTCTGCGACTAAAAATCTAATCACTGAACGCTGTTCTTCCGCGGTGCAATTATCAAGTGGATTCGCTGTTGTTGACTCAGTAAATTAGAGGTTATGTTTACAAAATTTTATTAAACAGCTGATCAGAAGTAATTACAAGGATGCCAACTTGTACTCCTGAAAATATCGTATTTGATTTATCAAGTAGTTTTTGAGCTAGAGCAATTTGTCTCGTTACTTATTGAATGACCCTCGTATATAGGAAACACGAAATGCACAACATTCAAATTATGCAGGTGATCAATCTTTTTGGAAGGAAAGGTAAGTAGTTACTGAATTTTTCCCTGGCGTTAAAATAAATAAAATCACAGACAATACATTCATCTGCCCTATTATTTGGTTGACTACAAAACTGCAGCAAGACCTCCCCTAATCATTTTACTTCTTACCGTCATCCTCTTGGGAAAACAAAGCTCATAATCCATAATTTTGTACATTTTTTACCTTACAGTAGTGTCACAAGTCTGACAAACATTACTAGCTGTGTACAAAAAGATTTTGGCCACGGTAGGATATAGTGTTATGCCATTACAGAACGTTCTACTTGTTTCTCGGCTATCCCAGCTGTAATGTTGTGTGCGTACGTGACACTTAACATGCATAACATGAGACATGCTTAATGTTGTGAGACAGTGTTACATAATTAGGCCAGTAAAATTAGATCCAAAAAGTAGAATTCTAGGACTTAATTCGGGGAAAGCTGGAAATCGTTTTAATACCTTCATTTGAGTCTCAATATGTGTAATCTGAGTTTGCACGGTCACAGGAGGTAAGCTTAAGTTTTTGGCTTGAAAAAACCGCAACTTTTTTTGCTAATAAGTTAAAAACAACGCTTCCTAGAGAAAACTTTATGATTACAAGAATTGAAGAACATTAATTCTGCGTCAAACGAGTCCTTAAACTTGAAATTCGGTTCAGTAGTATAGTCAAAAGTTACAGTCAAAAAACGAAATTTTTTACCATTTTTGATTAAATTTCACTTAATGACTTTTCAAACTGCCCTAACTTTGAAACGGCTATTTCAAATGAAAAAAAAACACACTGAATGACGTTGTAGAGCATTAAATTCTGCATTTAGAAATACCAAAAAAATTTTAATTTGGTTAATTTTAAGTATACATATTATAAAATAACGTTTTATAGATATAGATACAAGTGTAAATTATGATTATAAATTCGTAGATAGTACGATAATATTTTATAATTCTTCTTAGTGGATCTTCACTCCTTTAAGCCACACTGTTGGGCTAGCCAACTTGTAAAGTAACAAGTTTTACAAGTATATAAGTGTAGATATAGTGATAAGTAGTGTGAGTGCAGATACACACCGGTATCTACGATAATGTTGTTTCTTATAAAAATGTAATTGTAACTATTAAGGTTATTTGTGTTATTGTATTGTTTTTAATGGGTGCGTAATAATAGTCCACTTCTTTTATTTAAAATGGTTCGCGCACTCTGTTATGTACCTCCCTCACTTACCACACGTGAATACTTCAGTCCTGTTCAGTGACGGCTCTGCTGAAATACATGCACTTTATATACAAGTAAATATTCAGATCGAATATTCAATATAGTATCACACACAAAATAACTGAAGTAATATCTAATTATTATTCTGAATTATTATTAGATCTTTTTAAACTCTTCCGCCACCTGTGGTAGAACTGATTAAAAAAAATAAATGAACTGATTTAGAATAGAAATGATACTCTTTTCACTGGTAATAAAAGTGGAGGTTTATTAACGATTCAATAAATCATAAAATCTTTGACAATTAACAATCAAAAACTAATAACCTTTTAAATAATGATTACAATTAAAAAATTCAAATAAGACTCTGTTCAGCCTCAAGGCTGGTAAACCTGTTATTGGTACAATAATTTAATTTCAAGAGGTTATGTTCTCTCGTATCAGTGAATTACCATATTTCGTAAGGTTCTTTTAGGTAACATGATACCAGGCACAAGATGTAATATGAATAACGATATAAAATGAACAATAATTAATAATAAGCAAACAAATATAAAAATCAAAAATTAATACCATATATCTGATATTTATGGTACTATCGTACGCGGGAATGCGCACGCAACTTACGGTACTTGTTAACAATTATCAAGCTGGATGACTTGTACAGTAGTTAAAAATGTATTACTTTCTTTTAATAATTCGTTTTAAGAATTATCTATTTGCAAGAGAAAAATTTCAAAAAACTCTTGTTAGTATTTCTATCTGGTTTGGATGTTACTTGAGAACAGATCGGTAATATTGAAATTGTCAAGTTACCGTTACGATTCTGAGGTTAGTTATAACGGGTATTGTTACAATGGTTAAGTATTTCTTAATAGTTATTATTTCTTAATCTATACATCTAAACACATTATTCGTAATACTTTGATATGTTATTATCAGGATTACATTTATTTTTTCGTATGAAAGTTAATAACGTATATTTCAAAACATCGAAAAAATCAAGAAAAATAAGTTTAGTCAAATGAGTGACTAATGTTAATTCTTGTATTTAGTGATAATATTTCAAACATAACTTTTTAAGTTATAATAAATAATTAAAATATTTTTTTATAATATTTTAATAAATGTGAATTAATTTTTTCTTTAATTCTGATAATTCAATCATAGTTTTTAATACTTCGCCTTATTTGACTTGCGTAGTATCAAAAATTAGTTGGTTACGAAGTTATTATTTCTGTTCAGTATTATTTAAATAAAATTATACTCCCTGTTTTTTATTTATCACAACACTCGCAAGTACGATTGACATTATACACTAATCGTACTCGTTTAATTAAATAAATCCGCACTTTTCACTCGTATATATTGGTGTAGTGTTAAGGTTATGTATGTTGGTTACTTAATGCAAATGCCGCGCACAAATTCAAAATAAAAACTTCTTCATGTTGTCGAGTGGCGTGGCCTCTCCGTCGAAAAGCTAGACATGAACTATAATGCTTCCTCTCAGCGTCTCCTGCTCGTCTGCCGAAAGTCATTCATTCTATTGGTTGGAAACACTATACTCTCTGACCCAAAAGCCTTTGTTTTATTAAAATATTTAATTTTTTAACAAAATCGATTTTGGTGTTGAGGCTTTTTGACGTCAGCACTGGTACAAAAATTTAACTGAAAAGTTTAAAATTACAATAACTTTCTTAATTTACGTCCTATCGTTAAATGGTTGATGTCAGTGAATTGCGGACATCCTGCTTGTTAATTTAAGTCTAAGAATGAATATTTTCCGTCCATCACTTCTATCACAATAACGATTTTATTTATTATTTCCGGTGTATCTTATATTTATAAGTCTATTACACCAGATTTTACTTAATTATATTAAAACACTTCTTAAATAAACACTTTGAGTCCATATCTCAATTGGTTTGATTCAAAATTTGGGAATAATTGTTCCCTACACAAAATCTCGTTATGGCGTCTTTAAGCGTCCATGTTTGATTTTTCATAAATGTGCTTAGAACTAATTTTTCTTATTTAAAACAGTAATATTACAATCTAATAATACTAGTAAAGTTTATTTACACAATTTTACACTAGGATATTTGTATATGACTGTGGTTAATCTACTATTTACATAGTTTCAGTCCTCTTCTATCTCTCTTATACAATTTTTCACCTTATTTTTGGTTTTCTCTATATAAATTATATCATGTAATGATTTTAATTAGTGTACACACATTGTACCTAATTCATTATATACAATGGTTATCTTTTAACTAGTTCAGAACCCTTCAATTTTTCAGTAATGGGCCTGTTTATGTTGTGTCATATCATAGTAGTCATTTATTTTTGTTAATACAATAACTAAATTGTTATTGTTATACTTGGTTTGGATTTCCAAAGTAGCATTAGACATTATTCTAACTCTTGATAATGTTTTCATTTACTTTTAAACAAGTTACAAGTTATATTTTTTCATAAATAACTTGCTCTTATGGTTTGTTTACATTTGGGTTTCTTCATAATAGTCATTTGGTTTTTAATTGTTTGTATATAAAATGACTGTTTTTATGGTCATAGTCTGTTCTCAAAGTAGCATTGGGATTTCCTCTCACTACTGGTAATAACTTTAACAATCTGTGTTCAATCTTTGATACAGTATTTTTCTTAACTAATTAGCTATACAATGGTTCAGCTTACTTCTAGTCATATGTACATAGTTAGTTAGTTTACAATATTTTAGTTACAATATTGTTCTTATTATGTTCAGAATCTGTTCTCAATGTATTATCAGATAATTATCTCACTACTGGTGATACTTTTATTAACATTGGTATTTGCTTTGATACTGTACTTTGCCTAACTAATTTGGCATACTTGTTCCATCTCTGCTATCTCTGTGCCATTATGTTTGACTTGTTCTATTTGCATTGTTTTGCAATATAATACATTGTTTCTTAAGATTTATTATTATTTATAACAAATTCTTGTTTGATATCATAGTTGATGATCATTTATTTATACTAATATGTATCATTTTCTGTTGAATAGGTGTCTTCCCTATGGGTTGTGTAACAATGTACCATCTGTTTTAGTGCAGTATTTTTCTACTACTAAACTGACTTCAGTATGGTATCTTACTATAATATTTTAATTATTTTGTTACACATGTTTATACAACTCCTTCTTAAACACTAACACAAATCTTTTTATATTATTTACAATATTTTTCTGGTCATTGGTGGAATTTAATTCCTGTCATTGTTTGATACATAACAAAGGTTTTTTATTTGTTGTCAGTTCTCTATGAACAATAACATAATTGTTCTATTTTGTTCTATTCTGGTGGTCTTATGATTATCTGTATTGATCACAATTTTATTAAATTAGTCACACTCATTGTCTGTGTTTGTTTGACTATTTTAATTCTTGCTGTTTCCTTATGAAATTAACATATTTTCTTACACTGTAAACTTCATCACTGTAATTGTCTGTGTGGTTTATTCAGTTGAAATTAGTTAATTATTCACAGGTTTCACATCTATATTAAGTACACACTGTAATTGTTTGTGGTTCCTTAAACGTTAAACACTGGTTTTCTTTTCATATTTAATAATCATCATTTCTTTTGTCACTTATATAGTCTTTAGTACACGTGGTTTATGTTGAGTCCTTACATCTTCTGTCCATCTTCTTCTCTCTTCATGGTGCTCTTCCTGGTCCTTCTTCTTTCTTCTTCTTCAAATATTTTCACTGTAGTCGCTATTTTTATTTATCTCCTTTGCTGTTGGAGCTTGTTGGTCCTTATTTCGTTGGTTCCCCTCACTGTTGGATCCTATTGGGTCTGGTTACTGATATTTTGTTTTGGCTCGTGGCATTTTCTTTCTTCATTTTGTATTTGATGTTGCTATGTTAATATTATTTTCTTCATCGTTGGATTTTTTTATAAATATATTTGTAGATACACACTTTATACACTTAGGTTTATCTATCTAGACATACTTCCATGTTTTTCTCTTACTTGACGTTATTAGCTTATATTATGTAACTACCATATTTGGTAACGTTACAATATTGTAAAATACCCCTTGTCGTTGTTATTGTATTAAAATATTTAATGTTTGTGTAATTGGAAGTTTTATCGAACGTAAATTGTGTCGTTCATAAGCGTCTGGTAGCCTGCATGCCTTACCTGTCCCTTCTCGCACTTTTGTAACTCCCGATAGGCGCCAAATTGTTTTATGAGAAAACAAAAGTTTTTACCTGTATGGTTTGACAGTGCACTAGTGTAAATTTGAATCGTTCGCCGACTGGCATGAAACCAATTCTCGTTTGAGTGGGGGAAAACGTGTTGCCAACTTGAATAATGTTGGTTATGTTGACTCACTGCTATTAAACAAAACATACATATTATTCTCTATAAATAAATACTGGACAGATATTCTCGGTTCACACTTTTTTTATATAGGCTCTGAATTATTAGTTCTTGTTAACGCTTTATACAAAATAATAATTGATATAATAATTTTAGCCTCGGCAAAATATAGTCGTTCAGTCAGCGGATTGCTGGGTTGGCAGTACAATGTTTCTATTAGATGCAAGACAGCGTTGGTTATTATTTACAAAATTAAATCTGCCTATAGGGTCCTTTTAAGTACGATACAGAAGTTTTTATAACAAGATAACAAATTAGAACATATCATTTAAAGTTTGTGATCATTAAAATTACACAAGGTTTGCTATAAATTAAATATTGTGGTGTTGAAGTGTGACAGTGTCGTTGTGTAACATAGGTTATCATGTGTTCATTCAGTGTTTACAAAGTTATTTCTTTATGTTATCAATCCTTGAAAATATATTCAGTGATAGTGAGAGTTTTATTATATAGTTAGAATTTTTGAAAGAGAATTTGTTTTATAGTAATCAAATAAATTCAGCAATACTCAACGTTAGTAGATATGATGGGTATTGTCAGTCGTCCATGTAAAGTAATGGGTCGATGTTGATTCTTCCTACTTCAGTCTTGGGCTCAAAATTGGTTGTCATCTTCTTCAAGTCGAATTACAGGTATTTTCCGGTCATCTGGATTAATTCCGAGCTGGTCCTTGGTGTAGATTAGTTGTAATGGCCTCTCATCTGTTGTCCTGGTACTCCTTCTCAAAATTGTGGGCACTTATACTGTTTTTCTGTTGAAAATTTGGGCCCTTCACGGCGTGGCGTCCCTCCAGTTTAGCGTCACTACATCAAGTATTGTTCCTAACTCAAATTAGTCAATATTCGGTTGTTGTCATGGTTACTCAAAGTTTTTGATTGGCTGAAATTGGCTAAAGAGTATTGTTAGGGTATTTGAATTTTTATTTAAACTGGTTACAGATCTTCTAAATGTAATTAATCTTCAGTACTCCCTTTTTAGTAGTAAATATTATCACCACTGTTCATATTTTGGCTCAAGGATTAATTTGACATCCAATATTATAGTGTTCACTTAGGTATCAACATTTTGACAGTTTTGTGAATTTTATTTAATTATACTGTTTTCTTAATTTACATTATTATCATAATATTTCTGCCTTAACATGATTGTCTATTTGTATTTCATAGTTTATATGGTTTAGTCTTCCTAATGTCAGTGTTTAATTCTATAAATTGAAGTTTTTTGTAGTTGACAGTTGGGAATTTGCTTAGGCTTAAACAGCAATTGACTATTTTTCTTTAATTACTGATATTACATTTTATTCTCCTTGTAATGGGCCCTGATTGTTTTAATGCAAGATTCTGTTCATTTGTTCAATGTTTAAGTTGGTTCTTGTAATTGTGTGTAATTTTATTGTTTCCCTATATTAATTTGTCTACTGTCATAACTCACTTTTAGTGTCATTGTATCTGAATGTATTGTTTGTTTCTTGTTTACTGGGTTCTGTTGGTTTTAAAAATCTTATTTCTTACAACATATAACATAACATCTAATGGTTGTAACAATTCCCATAGCTATAATTCTTATCATTTAAACATAATTAATTGGAACATAAACCTTAGTCATTAAAACATAATACTTATTCATTTAACACATACTTATTTGAAATATATTATCCACTCATACTCTTCAGTGAGTAATAATTATTTTATAGTGTCATCAAAGGAAAACAAACATATAAACATTGATTAATCTTTTAGATTGTAATAGAAAATCCTTACCACTAAACTTATTTGACCTTGTGTCATTAATTATGTAACCTTATCCTATTTCACTATCTCTTACTAAATCATATAACGATTATTAATTGTTTTTATAATTTAATCTTATAGAAACTCTCTATATGGTGATTTAACACACTAATAGTCTATGTTTCTTAACTTTCCTAAAACTATGAATTGTCTCTTAGGCCTGCAATATTAATTAACACACATTTAAAAACCATAGTAATTAGTGATTACTAATACTAACTTAAGTTTAATAATATTAGTTTGTGTAGTTACATTTTGGGTGTCCACTCATATTGGCATTTAAACTATCACAGTCCTTCCTGTGTTTGGCCAATATTAGATCTCACTCACACATAACTTATCACTTATAATTTAGTTTATTCACTTATAAACTTTGGACACTGCTTTATCAGTGTTTTTATCACTTTTTAATGGGGTTTTATTCTCACTTTGGGGTCTTAACACTAACACCTTACACTCAATCTTCTTTTAGTGTTACTGGTGGGTGAATATTATTGTATTGCTTACTAAAAATTCTCTTTCTTACGTCTATTTAGAAAATGTTCACCATCATTACAATTTACTACTCTCATTCTATTGTGTTTTATTGTACCACTGATATTTTAGTATCCTGCTAATGTGATTTGTCCTAGTTTACTCTATCTGTTTGGGTTATTGTGCCTTTCTATATCTTAAGTACTTAATAATTAGTGTTTCTAACTTGTCTGTCCTTACAATTATTAATATTATATACAATTTTCATTAGTGAGTCTATTTCTTTGGTTTAACACAAATTTTGTATTCCTTCTTGGTTCACTTTATTTTGTCATACTTTATACGTCACTTCCTTAGTGTTGTGGCTGATTGTATCATTACACTTCCATGTTAATTGTTTGTTAGTCACTATTCTTCTTATTTACACACTTATGTTGGTGCGGTGGCTAGTTCTAGTCCATTTGCAGTTGTCATTATTTATGTTATTCTTGGTCCTTTGGGGCTAGTTCTACTCTCTCACTTACCATCTATTGGGCTATTCAGGTTAAATCGCCTTATTTCTGTATTTACCATTTTGGTTTGTTTGTTTGTTATTACTTTATTAATATAAGTTACTGTTCTGACTACCTTGATATGTCTGATCGTTTTATTATTCTGATTCACCCATTCTTCAATTCTAATTCATCCCTTTTTATATCTAGTGTTAATGATTAAATAATTTATTTTGTCATGTTTTCTTCATTATAGTTAGGTGAAGATATGTACCATTACAATATACGCAAGTTTCTCATAGAGTACTACAATATCCCAAAAGGTGGTTAAGAAACTCGATTAATACCAAAGTACCCAGGGGCGGATTTAACATTTTGCTGCCCGTAGGCAGTATAAATTTGCCCCCTCCCACAAATCTCTGTTGGGGGGGGATCATTATATTCCCTCTTTGGTTTTACAGTCCGCACTAGTGTTCTGTTCAAATCCAAACTTTGCTACATAATCGCGTGTGCTCTCATTCATTTGCCAATTAATAGGATCAGAATCTAAGACCTTCCCTACCTGATTTGATGACATTTCATCATGATTTTTGACGTGAACTGGCTCTTCGTTCTTCAAATATGAAGGTTCCTCCACAACGGACCTCTCTGGCTGAACTGTATGAACAATATCTTCACCTTCACTGCTATCACAGTTATTGTCGGTATCACTAGAATGTCTCGATTCCTTAAATATTAGCTTGCCTCGGTTTCTGGAACCAACCTACAATTCGGTATTACATTGACAGATCTACATTTCTCACTTTGATCTGGATTGCCAACATCTAAAATCTCTCGGATGATCAACGCCAAATATTTCAACGGTTGAAAACATAAACATTCGCCCGTATTACTTTTGGGTGAAAAACGATAACTGCGTTATAGTTACAAATTAAGTGAAGATAATTTTTATATTCGTGTGTGCTTAATTCAACTGGCTTTTATACTTATAAATTTGTTTGAATCTAAAAATATCATTTCTTAACTCAAATTTTGCCGCTCCCCAAAATTTGCCGCCCCAGGCAAGTGCCTAGTCTGCCTATGTGTAAATCCGCCCCTGAAAGTACCTTTACTTGTTAGAAGACAAAAAACTTATTGTTAGTAATCATTATATATAAATGAAACCGATAATAGTAGGTATACATGAAATTTATTTTGTTTATTTATTTTTTTCAGAATGCTAATGACGTCTTCTCCACCTACACAACATGAATGAGCCCAAGTGTTTTATTTGTGACAGCTTTGTTTGTAGAGGCTTCTACTACAGTGAAGGAACTGAACTATTTATATCATCATTGATAAATAGTAGCAAAATTAAGAACGATAAAAAACACCTTCTACTTAAGGGCCTTACCTCAGTCACAATTCATGATAGATGCAGGAAACTACTTGAGGAAGAGGAATTATGAAGGAGAAGAAGGGGGGAAGCATATTGTAAGGGATGAAGAACGATTTGATTTCAAGAAAAAATGTGTGATATGTGGTGATAACAATCATAATAAACAAAACAAAATAAACAACTTCTTTTTATTATAAATGCCCTTATCACTACATCTGTTTACAAAACATATAATATGGACACTACAAATCAATTAATACATTATCAATACACACCATCAGCAATATATCCTGCACATTAAAACACAACAAATTGTACCTCAACATAAATCGAAATTTTTTTTTTTTTGTATTAAATAATAATGTAATAAAATGTAATAATATTTTATTAAACCTATATTCTGACAATTAATATAAAGAAAAATTATAAAATAAAATTACATTGATTATTAAAAGAACATATGACTTGATTACATTGATCAGTATACAGTTCACACCAGCCATCAGCTGATGCCTTACTAACAGGTGAATGACCTTTCTATAGGCACACTACATACAAATAATACAAGGTAAAATACATAACACATGTTTATAATTCCTACACTCTAACATAGTACAACATAATAAACACCTTCTCTCCTAGAATTAATCTTTTCAAAACCAGAAAAAGTCATCTATAAAATTATCATATAGAGCATAACATATTTAAATCAACTAATTCTGAACAAGTTATCTACTGTAAAACGTTAATCATCTGCCTTTGGGATAATATCTCTTGGCTCAAAATAAAATTATTTAATTAGCTCATCAGCTCATCCACATACTTCAGTTTAAGGTTTTAATTCGTTACTACCCTTAGTAACTTCCTTCCATTAAAATAAACATTTAATTTGCATCTGAATAAAAATTACAAACATTTCAAATTTAGGTTTAGTTTCAAATTCTATTAACTCTTTATCTTGTTACATTTTATTATTACACTTCAATTATGAATTTCTATTAATCATTTTCATTATCAATTGGTTTGGGTGATTCTCACTTATCCACAATGATCTGATTTATCGAATGGGCATGTAAATATAACCTTACCCCCCTTCTTCCTTCTAACAATCTCTAACAGATTTATATAGGGTGACACCACTCTCTCAATAAAATTTCCCTTCATTAACTTACTACTCTAACTCACCTTAAATCATTCTCCTCTTATAATAAAATACCTGATACTTCTCTTTGTACTTAGGATGTGTGTTCCCTCCCTTATACTCATTAGTCCCTGACCTCCCCCAGATAACTCCGCCAACGCTCATTTACGGTTCACCTCCTGCCACAACGCCTTGCGTTGAGGACTCCTTACCACACCACCCTCTTTATAAAATTTCACCATCATCTATTTATTCCCCAATTACATCACTCTCACTACTCCACATACATGGACAATCGCTACTGTGTCCCTACTATTACCCCTTTTCTGTATTACTTGCATTCCAAAATTCTTATTTTGTCTAACACCCATTTAAAATTAACTTAGACTGACTCAAATGTCTTATTGAAATAATTATCACCCAAACACTATCTTTTACAACATTTCACATTTTAAGTTAACCATTGAAAATTATACTAGAAAATTCATATCTACCTCAAATTAATTTCATTACCTTATTTAAAACCTTTTAAACTCATTTAAAATTTATTATTCAAACATTAAACATTTTACTTTATTTAAATTGCATTATAAACTTCACACTTACATTACATCACTTAATTGAATAAACACATGATTCCTGTCATTAATTCCAAATACAGTAGAGCCTCGGTTATCCGCCGCCCAAGCGGCGTAAAAAAACGTAAACGTAAAAAATATTTTCTTTAATTACTGCAACGAAAATAGTGTGCCAATAGTTTGCGGGCGTGAGTGTGATTGCTCCTGACTGTACCGCAGGAATTTGGTCTACTGTCCATCACCTATTATAGCCTAGCTGTGACTCATGTGTCATTCACCCCACCCCACCCCAACATCCAACGCTATCGCTCACATGCTCATCGCTTAGTAGACTGCAGTTTCTTGTTGTGTGCTGTAGTGAGCAGTGAGGCTATTTTTACGCGGTGTGTCCGTGAGTAACTAGTGCAGTTTTGGTGAAAGTGTCGCAGTGTAGTCTTGTTAATAGTGTTGCAATTATGGCTACGAAAATGAAGAAAATTGTTTTATCAATAAAAGACAAGCTTGAGGCATTAAAAAGATTGGATAAAGGGGAAACGCTGCAGAAGGTGGCTGACCACTACGGCGTCGGTCATCGCACAGTTGGAGATTGGAAGAAGAGACGATTAGAATTAGAAAAATGGTGTTCCTCATGAGTTACTGAGACTGCTTTTAAAGATAGAAAAACTATGAAAAATAGTGATTATGAAAAAGTTAGCGAAGCGTTGTACATTTGATTTACACAGTTCAGGGAGAAAGGGGTGCCTATTTCGGGACCTATCTTAAAAGAAAAGGCGTTGCAGTTTCAAAAAGAATTTAACGAAGGTGATGCAGATTTTACAGCAAGCGTTGGCTGGCTTGATAGATGGAAGAAGCGTTATGGAATCCGTCAGTTGAATATTTGCGGCGAGAAACTGTCATCAAACTTTCAAGAAATGGAGCAGTTTAAGAAAAAATTTCAAGACTTTGTTGAAACTGAAAGCTTAACAGGAGATCAAGTATTTAATTGTGATGAAACAGGCCTTAATTTAAAAATGTTACCGAGTAAGAGCCTTGCAGCTAGAACTGAAGCTGCAGCCCCTGGCTATAAACGTAGTAAAGAGAGAGTGACTATTTTAGCATGCAGTAATGCCACAGCAAACCATAAAATGGACCTGGCAATGATTGGAAAGTCCAAAAACCCTAGGGTTTTTAAAACCATTTCAAAACATGCTCTTCCAGTAAAATATTTCAATCAAAAAAGTGCATGGATGACTAGTGAAATTTTTAAGGAATTGTTTTTTAAAGAGTTTGTTCCTTCTACAGAGAAGTTTTTAAAAGACAACAACCTACCCAGAAAAGCAGTTTTACTGCTAGACAATGCCCCAAGTCACCCTGATCCAGACGAACTTAGAGATGGGGACATAAAGGCTATGTTTTTGCCACCAAATGTGACTGCCATTTGTCAGCCTATGGACCAGGTGTTTTGGAAACACTTAAACGAAACTATCGAAGAAAGCTTCTGTCAACAGTCATACAAGAAATTGAAGATGAGCAAAACTTGATTAAGAAGTTGAAAAGTATAACTTTGAAGGATGTCGCTTATTGGGTTGCAAGGGCCTGGGCCGACGTCGGGGCACAAACAATTGCGAAGTCGTGGCATAAGCTGTTGGGCGAGGACGAAAATATGGCTGAAAGCATGCTGGATGAACTTCATGAAGTATTTTGCCCTTGGTGCAACGCATCCCTGGATGTGAGGATGCATCGTTGGATGAAATAAGGAATTGGCTTTCAGGAGACGACCAATATGAAATAACTGACGAAGAAATTGTAACACTTGTTAATAGCGATGATGTTGTTGAAGATCAAGACTCTGAAACTGTTGAGCCCCAAAAGATCACACACAAAGAAGGGGTTAAAGCTCTTGAAGCAGCCATTCAGTACATTGAGCAGCAAGAGGAAGCCAGGGTTGTCGACATAATGATGCTCCAAAGATGGCGAGACTTGGCAGCAAAGAAGCGGGAATCATCAGGGAGGCAGTCGAAGATCACTAATTTTTTTCATTCATCATGAACTGAACTCTCACTTCCAACATTTCTGTCAATTTTATTACGTACACATTAGTCTGATTCTATATTTATTTTTAGTAAATTTTTCTTGTTAAAATTTACTGAATTCTTAAACTTGAATTGTTAAGTACTAAAGTAGGCATAATTGTTTTCTCTTTTTTTGTAAGTGTATAACTTTAATATTGTTGCTTGTTCTCTAAAATGTTTTACTATAATTTTGTAATATAATTGTACAGTACTGTATTGTTTTCTCTATTGATTTGTTGTAAAACGTGATGTTTATTAATTACATTTACAAAATTACAACGTAATTTTATGATAAATTTGCGTTTTATTTAACTCTCCCTATTATCCGCCATTCCAGCTTATCCGCCAGCCCGTTTATGGCGGATAACCGGGACTCTACTGTATAAACATTCATTACAACAAATATATCGTACATAACTCCATATATCTTCTGAAACATTATAACAACCATATGACTCCACAACTACACACATTTTACATTTATTCATTTACTATTTATTATCAAGTTTAAATCATATAAAATCATTTAAATTCATTATCAAAATTTATCTCCACCACCTTAATTAATTAACTAATCTCAAATTCTTTAATTCAACCAATTATTTAAAACACAATTATTTTAATTACCTTACTCCAAAACAATTACAATTCATTTATTACAAACTCTTTATTTATTTAGTCTGATAAAATATTATCATTATTAAATCAATTTCTACTACATACACACAATGTTTACATAAAATACATTTTACAACACAAACATAATTAATTTCATTCTAAATTTATTTACAATTTTTTGTCATTATTTTTCTGTTTACCACACCTCATTTCATAAGTTAGCTAGGTCATCACAATAAACTAAAATAATTAAAATGTTCATTCACTGATTTTTTTTATTTAACCCCCATCATCATACAATAGTCTTACTTTTATATAACAATTATCATCTTTAACTACACTCCTATCGTTATTACTATTTATATAATAACCCTTGCATATTAAATTTTCCCCTCTATCATAAGAATAATGCACCAGATTATTCTCCCCTATTAACTCATAAAATTCGTTTACTCTGGTATTTTTGGTCTTGTCTCCGTCAGTATTTTTTGTTAACATAAGGTCCGTTCTATCATCATATTCCTCCACTATATCAATTACATCATAAGGTAAGTGTTTATTATCTACAACGGTATCATCAAAATCATCAGTATCTACTACAACCGGTTAAGTATTTCATATAGTTTATTTTCTCCAGTTCTAACCTCTCCATCAACTCTTTATAATTTCTACTTAACGTGAATATCTCTATCTCCCTATCTATAAACAACTCTCTCTCTAAATATCTCTCATCATCATAACACCTGTCACAACCCCACTGACCTATTTCATACCACGCAAAGGGCACAACAAAATCCTTATTACACCTCCTGGCTTTACCAGGTAAACCACAAAAAAACTAGGGGACCATTTTGAGAAACCATGTCTCCCACACAACCTCTGGAGGAAACTCTGTCCTCGTAAAACACTTGTGAAACCTCTGGTTCACCATATACTTGGGGAAAATTTGCCCTTTGCCCACCTAACCTCTCTTCACACTCTCACAACCTCATCAGCATTCGCTAACAACTCTACCTCACCACAAACTTCATTATCACTCTCAATATTAAACACCTTACTCTCTAACACTCCATTTTACTTCCATATTCCTTAAGGAAATGGAAGTATGGTGATGGCAAAAAAAATCGTGTTCGAGATTATTGCAGATTCTGATTGTACTACACTCAAAACATGAAAAAGTCGTTTTTCGAAAAGTGTCTGTGTGTGTGTCTGTAGATTTTTTTTCTATGGCAAACGATAACTGCGGCAAATTCAAACAGAATCAAATAATTTTTTGCGTACAGCCCTGATTTGTAGAGTACTCACGACCTATTGTTTTTGGTGGAGATCGGTGGAGGGAAAGGGGTAGTTTACCTGCAACGGTTTTTTTTATCAAGGGTAATTTTTTTTTTTGGCAAACGATAACAGCCGCAAATTCAAACAGAATCAAATAATGTTTCGCATACAGCCCTGAATTGTTAGAGTTCTCAAGACCTATTGTTTTTGGTGAAGATCGGTTAAGGGAAAGGGGTAGTTTACCTGCAACGTTTTATGTTTTAACAAGGGTATTTTCTATGGCAAACGATAACAGCTGCAAATTCAAACAGAATCAAATAACTTTTTGCATACGTCCCTGAATTGTAGAGAACTCAAGGCCTTTTGATTTTGGTGAAGATCAGTTAAGGGGAAGGGGTAGTTTACCTGCAACCTTTTACGTTTTAACAACAGTAAAGTACTTGAAAATTCATTTAAACTTTTTCAAACAATGGTAATTGTTAAAAATAAAATAATTTTGTTGCCAGGCAATAAAATTATAATTTTCTCATTTTAATGTAAATCATGTATGAGAGAAAATATATCATTCGTGGCAGGCAAGCATATCTCAGTTATGTAATGTTTATGTTTCCATTTTATTATTATGACTACCGCAATAAAAAGGCAGGGAAGACACACACACACACACACAATATTCGCGTTATTTCTGGCCTCATTCATGTTTATTTTCTTACACTTGCACGCTTTTTAAATGGAAAGTGCCGAAACCCATACCAACATAACGCGTGCAAGCCGAAAAAGTGTCTAGCGTGGATAGCGATTTGCTTCCTGTGGATCGCTGGGCAGTGTAACTGCACGTGTTTACAGAGGAACATAGACAGACTTTTCGTCTTTAGGGAATGAACCCTCTGCAAGATGCTGAGGGTCCATGAGTGACTTCGGAGCGCTCCTTCTTTTCC
>JAWRYS010000550.1:65000-154592 GCA_034769895.1 Magicicada septendecula | reverse complement strand
TTATTTCTTTGGTCCTTTCTTCTTCTTCTCTTTTTAATCTGTCCTCTCTCCTTTCTTCGCCCAATCATCCAGTTTTTTCTCCATTCCTTCCATTTTCTTGCTTAAATTTTCCACCAAGGATTGATTGCATTCATCTATTTTTTTCCTCATCGAATCGTGGCTCTCATCTATTTTCTTTTCCATGTTCTTTCCAAATTGTAATATCATTTCCATCAATTTGTCTAACTTCTCATCTCTTGTAAGTTCTGCCATTTTTGTTTATCATTGTTGCCCTTCTCCTGACTGGATAACCGCTGCCAGGCTTATCTATTCAAGCCCTCTAAGTTGGACGCCACTTTGTAACCAGACCGCTGTATGCCGGTCGTTACAAAAGAATAAAATGTATATGGAAAATTTTATATAAAAATAGAATTTCAAATAATAATAAATCTTGTTTATGTTTATAGAGGTGTGTATAAGAAATAAATCTGTTTTAAAAGGTTCTTGTAAAAATTTTAATAACAGGTAGGTATTTATTGACCGTCGAGCACTTCTTGAAGATTTGAACCAAGTCTGGAGTTAAATAGATTAACTCCAGCTAATAATCGATTGATGACTTTTCTGGCTGGTCCAATATCTCGTTCAAATAATATATATTCTTCTTATTTAAGTTCTTCAGTCTTAATAAATACTCTTAAATTACCTGTGAAATAAGTAACAGATATGAAATAATGGAAATATAAAGATTTATTGACAATTTAAAATAATAATCGATATTTTATCGATGGAGAGCAATTATCGACTCTGTCTCGGGAATTATCGATTGTGTCATACAGAACAAATTTTATGATATATTATATTAAAAGACAGGTTCTTTGAGCGATTAGAATTAATAGTCAGAGAAGGGTGACGAGAAAGTATAACATTAACAATTAAAAATAAATACAATAATTACTATTCAATAGAATTTAAATAATTCTAATATGTAATGTGTATGACTGTTTTCGAACCATTGAAGACTGACGTCACTGCGATGTAGTAAGCAGGTGCGTATTCAAGATGGCCGCTACTCGAGTTGGACTAGGTTACTGCAAATGCGTCGTGTCAGAAAATCACAATAAAATTACCTTCATCAAGGTTTGAAATGTCCCGCACTGGTGTAATATGTCTGTAAAGTTATTTGGTGTATTCTGGCGAAGTGTTCTGTGTAAACTTGTGTTAGTTAGTTTATTTTGAATGTGTTCTCTTCTGTGGGTTAAAATTCTCAAGATATGGTTAGGATTGTATAATGAATCAGTTTAAATATAATGTTTTACTTGTTTCTATCACTCGGATTATGAAGTTAAGTGTTTGTTTTCATTATTGTCGTGAATGTTTTGATAGCTTTAGCTTTAAAAAGTGTCTAATCCGTCTAACTCTCGTTTCACTTATTTCAATGGCTAAACGCTAGTACCATTTTCAACTCGATTTAAAGAAACGTTCTTTACACAACTGTCCAGCTTGATATTCAACAAAAGACTAATTAACTTGGTCATAAATCTGGCCCAGTTAGTCTTTGAAAAAGTATTGTTAACATATTTCGACTTCCCATACACATGATAAAATATTACATTATATATGGAATTTATCTATTTTATTCCTCACTTTTATGAATTATTAACCTTATTATTGGTTTAATCATCTCATTCCCTTTAAATTGATGTATTATAGTCCATATCTGTAGATATTTTGTGGAAATTAACAAATTTATTTACTTTTTGGAAATATAGGCTCAAAATTGGATTTCCGTCTTTATACGAATTCCCTCCATTTTAAATATTATTAATACTATTATAATAAATTTTAATTAGTCATATTCCTCTTCCTTTCCTTAAATACATATAAATTACACCTTTGAACTGTTTTTTTGTGTTAATCTGTAAATTTGACATTGCTCTTTAAAATTAATTAATTTATATAATTTGAAAATTTACAATATGTTAAGGTATATTTCCTTATTATCATTTTAACTCATAGGATCATTTCCAGTAGTGGTTAATTGAGTTATCTTATATAAATCTTGCTAGTTTACAGGATTTATAAGTGAATTATACTAGTTTATATTGGTTCTGTGAATTCACCAAATGGCCTAGATTTTAGAATTTTATATTTCTTTCTTTCTCAAATAAATTTAAACTTAATTCCTCCTCTGACTTTACATAATTACAATTATATGAAAATAACATGGTTTATAACTTATTGTGTGGTGTAGTAGTTAATTAACACTACAGTTATTAAAATAATTAATTATGGACATTGTTTAGCAATCTGCACAATTGAACATATTGCAGATATGGTTTGAACATATATCTTTTAACTATTCTTGAGCTAACATAGCATACCTATTAGAACATTATTAATGGTATGTAGGTTATTATTTATCAAACATAATTCTTTTTAAAACACATAACAAAAATCTTATTTTCTTTTAACCCTTACAAATACATTTTATTAACACATTGATTTTAGGACTGTGAATAAACAGTCTATTTAAACATTTTACACTTATTAATACTATATTAATGCCAGTCCTTTCTGGTTTAAACCATTATTATTGTGATCCCCTACATCAGTAAACATTAACTCCCATACTCTATTTATTATCATTTTTTACAAATGTCTTGTAAATAAAGATTTACATTAAAATAATAAAATACTGGAAATCTTCCATTTTATTATTTTATTATGCTGTTTATTATTAGATATTAAAGTTGTGATATAGCATACTGATAAGTTATAGTATCACCAACTTTAAGTTTTTTGCATTTCTAAAAAACACTTACACAAATTCACTTTCACTGTTGGTTCTGATATTTTGAGTCTTATTATCTCAGACCAGACCTTTAGTAATCATGGACTGTTAAGACTAGTTTATTTTCTTTATTACACAATAGCTTTAGTCGGTTCACTTCTTATAACGCTATACAGCACTTTAGTTTTCTCAATAATTACATTTTATAGGATTTTGGGTATGTTATACTTTCTTTTGCATAGTTTTTGTGGGTTTGGGGTTGATAGTAGTTTATATAATAATAGGTTTTACAACGGTGTTTCTTTCATACTATTTCTTCCTCTCCTCCTGTCTTCTTTCTTGTCCTTCTTCGTATCTTCCTTCTGGTCTTCATTCTTGTCCCTCGTCTAGTCTTCATTCTTCTGGTTTTCTTGTCTTCCTTCTTCATTCTTGGGTAAACCAAGGTACTTGGTGTTATCTCGACTGAGGTTTAGTTTGGAGCATTTAATTTATTCACTGATACTGACTTTATTCTTCTATACAGGTTTCAGGGTATTGTTTTCTTCCTGATCACAAACTTTATTCTTCCCTCTTCTTGTTTTTGGGGTATTTTGGTATTCACCACTCTTTAATTGAGTCTCTTTTTCTTGATATGTTCTTACATAACTGGTTTACTGCTCTGAGCTTCCTGGGTAACTTACTGATATTATACTATGAGTTGCTTCGATACTTTCTTTGGTTTTTTAAACAGTGGTTTTTATATATAATGTAATGAGGATTTTTATTTTATCGTGGTTTATTCCTTTGATTTATTTAAATGTCATTCAATATTATTATAACATTCGTTGGTGTAATTAAACTTTATGATTTCACATGTCTTAAGATGTAGTGGATTTTCTGTCACACTACAGAATGCCCTTCTCCAGAAGTAATTTTTTCAGACTATACTTGCTTTGTCTGAAACAATTGCTTATGATAATTATTCAAGGTTTGTTATTATTTTGGACTTCCTTCCATTTTAAAATTTTCTTATTTATATTTGAGTTTATATCATTCTCACTTGATCTTCCTTGATAGTAATAGTCATCTGAGTTTCATATTTATTATTTCATTTTCATATTTCTTCTTAGTATTTTCTCCTTGGGATATTTCCTCCCTATCGTTCCCTACTTTGTGAGCTGGTTCAGTTCAGAGAGGCACTGTACGCTACTTTCCTCTGCTGTCCAATACTTCACACATATTTGAGTACAGAGGCAAATCATCTCTGCTCAAAAAACATATTAATCCTGCTGGAATTATCTTCAGACAGATTAAAAAAATTATTCAGAATAGTATACATTTGTTACTATTTAAAAAATATCTTTGGGATACTTCACTTATTACTTATTATACTTCTCAGAGATTTTAATATTCCTATCTCAGTTGTTCTTCTGACTCCTTAACTGGATGTTTCTTTCATTTGATATTATGGTAGGAAGCTCTTCTATTATTACATTTTTCAACTTTTCTTATCATATAAATCTTATGGTTATAAATTCTTTATTACCTTCTGGTTTTTTCATTATAATCTGCATTATTTATAGTAGCATATCTTTATGACATTTTTAGACTGTTTCTTTGTTCTTAAATCTCCACTTGTTCTATTTTCTAGAATTTTTATAACTGTCATTATCATAATTGATATTTAATTCATAAATCATTTTATATTAATTCGTTTAATTACATAAATCTTTGACATTATTTTCACATTATTCCTTTCATTGTTATTATACTTTCGAATGACGGTTTTTTATTAATTTCATAATGAGGTCATAATTTCTCCTCATACCACTTCAAAGTTTCGTTCTCTCATAATTCCAAAGAAGTTTTTGTACTTTATTATATTCAATCACTCAAATCGTATTAAAGAAATTTTTCTTTTTTATTTATTTAGCATCATTTTATGGAAAGGTTTTTCCTCTTCATATTGAACTTAGACATGATCATACTGTCCAGAATTATTTGTTTTAATTCTAAATCTGTTTCCTTTCTTCATCCCATTATGATCCTTTGTTACCATGGTAATTATATTCTATGCTTACCATAAATATGGTATGAAATCTCTTCTGTTTATCTCACCAAAGTGTTTTATTAATAATTGGTTGGTAAGTTGTACTTATTCTTGGTTTGGAAACTTGATTTATACACAATTCAAAATTCACTCTTCTTATATTATTCCATAAAGTTTTCTCACATAATTTGTATGTAAGGTGGGCTTACATGTGTTTAGGTTGGTTTTATTTTTCTAAATTCTCTTGGTATTATTGTCAAAATGTTTCTCTTCAAATAAATATTTAGTAAGCTGTCCTTACTTGTTTTTGACCTTAGATGGTTTTATTTCTAAATTCTCTCCTTCTTTATTATTATATTATAGCCATAAAGTTTTTCTTCAAATAATTTTTTATGTAAGATTGGTTTACAAGTGTTTTAGAGTTTTGAGGATTATTTCAAAATTCTTCTTGTTATTCTTCTTTTAAAATGTTTCTTCTCAAATAAATTGTATGTAATTGGCTTACATTGTTATTAGAATTTGGATAATTTTACCTTCAAAAATTCTGTTTTATATATCTTCTTCCCAAAATGTTTCTTCTCAAATAAATTGTATGTAATTGGCTTACATTGTTTTTAGAATTTGGTTAATTTATTCTAACTTCTTCTTATGCATATCTTCTAAATGGTTTTCCTTTAAATAATCTTTATGTAAGGTTGGCTTACATGTATTTTAGAATTTTGGGGAATTTAAATTCTATATTATATATCTTCTTCCAAAATGTTCCTTTGAGCCATACTAGTCGATGCCTCATTCGGGATGCTCAGAGTGGTTACCTGCCGATCTGTCCTATGGTCTTCCGGTCGTTCATGGTGCGACCTCTGTTCAGTGTTGTCCAAACTATTGTTCCTACGTGTCGGATAGTACCTCGGTTGGTCCCGTTCTAGGCTCCTCCGCCTTTCTTCGTATCCGCGGTAACTGTTTCGTCGATTGTGGTTGAATCCTCGCTGTCTTCCATCTGTGGCACGTATGAAGTTCACTCTAGGGTGAGGAAACCTATTATTATTAAAATTACCATTATTGGGATCCGCACGATTAGCATTATTAGGGTAAGGACTATTACCATAATTGGGGCTTCTCTGACTATTTACGTTATTAGGGTAGGGATTGCGGTTATCCTGATAACCATTAGAGGGTCGATTCGGGTTTTGATAATTTGGACCCGTATTATTATTATCATTGTAATTAGTATTGTTCCCATTATTATATTGTCTTATATTCCAATATGTCTCTGGTCCATATGCTGTACGACCTGAAAAATATCTGTGAGGGTCTTCATCTGGTTTATCAATTATTTGCTTCTCTGAATCCCCATAATCTGGGTCATCATCACATATCCATCCGGAAGGTATACAGTTTTGTGTAATTGTACACTGGAATAGTCCTGGATGGCGCACTAATGGAACACACTCTGGTGATTCACCAGTGCCATCATCACAGTCTGATAAGATGTTATTTTTCCATCTTTCTGAAATACACTGTTTAGTTCCGCACTGGAACTGATCTGGTCCACATGTTGTATTCCGTTTACCTCTGGTCCTTCCCCATTGGTAAACTACTGTTTGGTGGTACATTATTTGTAATATTACTTTTAATCCCCTTCCGTAATTTCTGGAATTCATGATTTCTTCATGGTTGGTTGGAATATTATTGACATCCGTTAAACCATGGTTCATCATTTCCATTTCTTCCTTTGTTTTCATTAATTTCTTTGGATGCGTTTTCCTCCCTTCCTTTGGTTCCACTTCCATATCTTTAGTATTTTCTTTGTTCCCGTTAGTTTTCTTCTCAGGTAATACTACAACTGGATCCTCTGTTTTGTCATTTGGTATTTCTTCTGGTTCAAGTTCGCTATCATATTTTATTTCTTTGGTCCTTTCTTCTTCTTCTCTTTTTAATCTGTCCTCTCTCCTTTCTTCGGCCCAATCATCCAGTTTTTTCTCCATTCCTTCCATTTTCTTGCTTAAATTTTCCACCAAGGATTGATTGCATTCATCTATTTTTTTCCTCATCGAATCGTGGCTCTCATCTATTTTCTTTTCCATGTTCTTTCCAAATTGTAATATCATTTCCATCAATTTGTCTAACTTCTCATCTCTTGTAAGTTCTGCCATTTTTGTTTATCATTGTTGCCCTTCTCCTGACTGGATAACCGCTGCCAGGCTTATCTATTCAAGCCCTCTAAGTTGGACGCCACTTTGTAACCAGACCGCTGTATGCCGGTCGTTACAAAAGAATAAAATGTATATGGAAAATTTTATATAAAAATAGAATTTTCAAATAATAATAAATCTTGTTTATGTTTATAGAGGTGTGTATAAGAAATAAATCTGTTTTAAAAGGTTCTTGTAAAAATTTTAATAACAGGTAGGTATTTATTGACCGTCGAGCACTTCTTGAAGATTTGAACCAAGTCTGGAGTTAAATAGATTAACTCCAGCTAATAATCGATTGATGACTTTTCTGGCTGGTCCAATATCTCGTTCAAATAATATATATTCTTCTTATTTAAGTTCTTCAGTCTTAATAAATACTCTTAAATTACCTGTGAAATAAGTAACAGATATGAAATAATGGAAATATAAAGATTTATTGACAATTTAAAATAATAATCGATATTTTATCGATGGAGAGCAATTATCGACTCTGTCTCGGGAATTATCGATTGTGTCATACAGAACAAATTTTATGATATATTATATTAAAAGACAGATTCTTTGAGCGATTAGAATTAATAGTCAGAGAAGGGTGACGAGAAAGTATAACATTAACAATTAAAAATAAATACAATAATTACTATTCAATAGAATTTAAATAATTCTAATATGTAATGTGTATGACTGTTTTCGAACCATTGAAGACTGACGTCACTGCGATGTAGTAAGCAGGTGCGTATTCAAGATGGCCGCTACTCGAGTTGGACTAGGTTACTGCAAATGCGTCGTGTCAGAAAATCACAATAAAATTACCTTCATCAAGGTTTGAAATGTCCCCGCACTGGTGTAATATGTCTGTAAAGTTATTTGGTGTATTCTGGCGAAGTGTTCTGTGTAAACTTGTGTTAGTTAGTTTATTTTGAATGTGTTCTCTTCTGTGGGTTAAAATTCTCAAGATATGGTTAGGATTGTATAATGAATCAGTTTAAATATAATGTTTTACTTGTTTCTATCACTCGGATTATGAAGTTAAGTGTTTGTTTTCATTATTGTCGTGAATGTTTTGATAGCTTTAGCTTTAAAAAGTGTCTAATCCGTCTAACTCTCGTTTCACTTATTTCAATGGCTAAACGCTAGTACCATTTTCAACTCGATTTAAAGAAACGTTCTTTACACAACTGTCCAGCTTGATATTCAACAAAAGACTAATTAACTTGGTCATAAATCTGGCCCAGTTAGTCTTTGAAAAAGTATTGTTAACATATTTCGACTTCCCATACACATGATAAAATATTACATTATATATGGAATTTATCTATTTTATTCCTCACTTTTATGAATTATTAACCTTATTATTGGTTTAATCATCTCATTCCCTTTAAATTGATGTATTATAGTCCATATCTGTAGATATTTTGTGGAAATTAACAAATTTATTTACTTTTTGGAAATATAGGCTCAAAATTGGATTTCCGTCTTTATACGAATTCCCTCCATTTTAAATATTATTAATACTATTATAATAAATTTTAATTAGTCATATTCCTCTTCCTTTCCTTAAATACATATAAATTACACCTTTGAACTGTTTTTTTGTGTTAATCTGTAAATTTGACATTGCTCTTTAAAATTAATTAATTTATATAATTTGAAAATTTACAATATGTTAAGGTATATTTCCTTATTATCATTTTAACTCATAGGATCATTTCCAGTAGTGGTTAATTGAGTTATCTTATATAAATCTTGCTAGTTTACAGGATTTATAAGTGAATTATACTAGTTTATATTGGTTCTGTGAATTCACCAAATGGCCTAGATTTTAGAATTTTATATTTCTTTCTTTCTCAAATAAATTTAAACTTAATTCCTCCTCTGACTTTACATAATTACAATTATATGAAAATAACATGGTTTATAACTTATTGTGTGGTGTAGTAGTTAATTAACACTACAGTTATTAAAATAATTAATTATGGACATTGTTTAGCAATCTGCACAATTGAACATATTGCAGATATGGTTTGAACATATATCTTTTAACTATTCTTGAGCTAACATAGCATACCTATTAGAACATTATTAATGGTATGTAGGTTATTATTTATCAAACATAATTCTTTTTAAAACACATAACAAAAATCTTATTTTCTTTTAACCCTTACAAATACATTTTATTAACACATTGATTTTAGGACTGTGAATAAACAGTCTATTTAAACATTTTACACTTATTAATACTATATTAATGCCAGTCCTTTCTGGTTTAAACCATTATTATTGTGATCCCCTACATCAGTAAACATTAACTCCCATACTCTATTTATTATCATTTTTTACAAATGTCTTGTAAATAAAGATTTACATTAAAATAATAAAATACTGGAAATCTTCCATTTTATTATTTTATTATGCTGTTTATTATTAGATATTAAAGTTGTGATATAGCATACTGATAAGTTATAGTATCACCAACTTTAAGTTTTTTGCATTTCTAAAAAACACTTACACAAATTCACTTTCACTGTTGGTTCTGATATTTTGAGTCTTATTATCTCAGACCAGACCTTTAGTAATCATGGACTGTTAAGACTAGTTTATTTTCTTTATTACACAATAGCTTTAGTCGGTTCACTTCTTATAACGCTATACAGCACTTTAGTTTTCTCTATAATTACATTTTATAGGATTTTGGGTATGTTATACTTTCTTTTGCATAGTTTTTGTGGGTTTGGGGTTGATAGTAGTTTATATAATAATAGGTTTTACAATGGTGTTTCTTTCATACTATTTCTTCCTCTCCTCCTGTCTTCTTTCTTGTCCTTCTTCGTATCTTCCTTCTGGTCTTCATTCTTGTCCCTCGTCTAGTCTTCATTCTTCTGGTTTTCTTGTCTTCCTTCTTCATTCTTGGGTAAACCAAGGTACTTGGTGTTATCTCGACTGAGGTTTAGTTTGGAGCATTTAATTTATTCACTGATACTGACTTTATTCTTCTATACAGGTTTCAGGGTATTGTTTTCTTCCTGATCACAAACTTTATTCTTCCCTCTTCTTGTTTTTGGGGTATTTTGGTATTCACCACTCTTTAATTGAGTCTCTTTTTCTTGATATGTTCTTACATAACTGGTTTACTGCTCTGAGCTTCCTGGGTAACTTACTGATATTATACTATGAGTTGCTTCGATACTTTCTTTGGTTTTTTAAACAGTGGTTTTTATATATAATGTAATGAGGATTTTTATTTTATCGTGGTTTATTCCTTTGATTTATTTAAATGTCATTCAATATTATTATAACATTCGTTGGTGTAATTAAACTTTATGATTTCACATGTCTTAAGATGTAGTGGATTTTCTGTCACACTACAGAATGCCCTTCTCCAGAAGTAATTTTTTCAGACTATACTTGCTTTGTCTGAAACAATTGCTTATGATAATTATTCAAGGTTTGTTATTATTTTGGACTTCCTTCCATTTTAAAATTTTCTTATTTATATTTGAGTTTATATCATTCTCACTTGATCTTCCTTGATAGTAATAGTCATCTGAGTTTCATATTTATTATTTCATTTTCATATTTCTTCTTAGTATTTTCTCCTTGGGATATTTCCTCCCTATCGTTCCCTACTTTGTGAGCTGGTTCAGTTCAGAGAGGCACTGTACGCTACTTTCCTCTGCTGTCCAATACTTCACACATATTTGAGTACAGAGGCAAATCATCTCTGCTCAAAAAACATATTAATCCTGCTGGAATTATCTTCAGACAGATTAAAAAAATTATTCAGAATAGTACACATTTGTTACTATTTAAAAAATATCTTTGGGATACTTCACTTATTACTTATTATACTTCTCAGAGATTTTAATATTCCTATCTCAGTTGTTCTTCTGACTCCTTAACTGGATGTTTCTTTCATTTGATATTATGGTAGGAAGCTCTTCTATTATTACATTTTTCAACTTTTCTTATCATATAAATCTTATGGTTATAAATTCTTTATTACCTTCTGGTTTTTTCATTATAATCTGCATTATTTATAGTAGCATATCTTTATGACATTTTTAGACTGTTTCTTTGTTCTTAAATCTCCACTTGTTCTATTTTCTAGAATTTTTATAACTGTCATTATCATAATTGATATTTAATTCATAAATCATTTTATATTAATTCGTTTAATTACATAAATCTTTGACATTATTTTCACATTATTCCTTTCATTGTTATTATACTTTCGAATGACGGTTTTTTATTAATTTCATAATGAGGTCATAATTTCTCCTCATACCACTTCAAAGTTTCGTTCTCTCATAATTCCAAAGAAGTTTTTGTACTTTATTATATTCAATCACTCAAATCGTATTAAAGAAATTTTTCTTTTTTATTTATTTAGCATCATTTTATGGAAAGGTTTTTCCTCTTCATATTGAACTTAGACATGATCATACTGTCCAGAATTATTTGTTTTAATTCTAAATCTGTTTCCTTTCTTCATCCCATTATGATCCTTTGTTACCATGGTAATTATATTCTATGCTTACCATAAATATGGTATGAAATCTCTTCTGTTTATCTCACCAAAGTGTTTTATTAATAATTGGTTGGTAAGTTGTACTTATTCTTGGTTTGGAAACTTGATTTATACACAATTCAAAATTCACTCTTCTTATATTATTCCATAAAGTTTTCTCACATAATTTGTATGTAAGGTGGGCTTACATGTGTTTAGGTTGGTTTTATTTTTCTAAATTCTCTTGGTATTATTGTCAAAATGTTTCTCTTCAAATAAATATTTAGTAAGCTGTCCTTACTTGTTTTTGACCTTAGATGGTTTTATTTCTAAATTCTCTCCTTCTTTATTATTATATTATAGCCATAAAGTTTTTCTTCAAATAATTTTTTATGTAAGATTGGTTTACAAGTGTTTTAGAGTTTTGAGGATTATTTCAAAATTCTTCTTGTTATTCTTCTTTTAAAATGTTTCTTCTCAAATAAATTGTATGTAATTGGCTTACATTGTTATTAGAATTTGGATAATTTTACCTTCAAAAATTCTGTTTTATATATCTTCTTCCCAAAATGTTTCTTCTCAAATAAATTGTATGTAATTGGCTTACATTGTTTTTAGAATTTGGTTAATTTATTCTAACTTCTTCTTATGCATATCTTCTAAATGGTTTTCCTTTAAATAATCTTTATGTAAGGTTGGCTTACATGTATTTTAGAATTTTGGGGAATTTAAATTCTATATTATATATCTTCTTCCAAAATGTTCCTTTGAGCCATACTAGTCGATGCCTCATTCGGGATGCTCAGAGTGGTTACCTGCCGATCTGTCCTATGGTCTTCCGGTCGTTCATGGTGCGACCTCTGTTCAGTGTTGTCCAAACTATTGTTCCTACGTGTCGGATAGTACCTCGGTTGGTCCCGTTCTAGGCTCCTCCGCCTTTCTTCGTATCCGCGGTAACTGTTTCGTCGATTGTGGTTGAATCCTCGCTGTCTTCCATCTGTGGCACGTATGAAGTTCACTCTAGGGTGAGGAAACCTATTATTATTAAAATTACCATTATTGGGATCCGCACGATTAGCATTATTAGGGTAAGGACTATTACCATAATTGGGGCTTCTCTGACTATTTACGTTATTAGGGTAGGGATTGCGGTTATCCTGATAACCATTAGAGGGTCGATTCGGGTTTTGATAATTTGGACCCGTATTATTATTATCATTGTAATTAGTATTGTTCCCATTATTATATTGTCTTATATTCCAATATGTCTCTGGTCCATATGCTGTACGACCTGAAAAATATCTGTGAGGGTCTTCATCTGGTTTATCAATTATTTGCTTCTCTGAATCCCCATAATCTGGGTCATCATCACATATCCATCCGGAAGGTATACAGTTTTGTGTAATTGTACACTGGAATAGTCCTGGATGGCGCACTAATGGAACACACTCTGGTGATTCACCAGTGCCATCATCACAGTCTGATAAGATGTTATTTTTCCATCTTTCTGAAATACACTGTTTAGTTCCGCACTGGAACTGATCTGGTCCACATGTTGTATTCCGTTTACCTCTGGTCCTTCCCCATTGGTAAACTACTGTTTGGTGGTACATTATTTGTAATATTACTTTTAATCCCCTTCCGTAATTTCTGGAATTCATGATTTCTTCATGGTTGGTTGGAATATTATTGACATCCGTTAAACCATGGTTCATCATTTCCATTTCTTCCTTTGTTTTCATTAATTTCTTTGGATGCGTTTTCCTCCCTTCCTTTGGTTCCACTTCCATATCTTTAGTATTTTCTTTGTTCCCGTTAGTTTTCTTCTCAGGTAATACTACAACTGGATCCTCTGTTTTGTCATTTGGTATTTCTTCTGGTTCAAGTTCGCTATCATATTTTATTTCTTTGGTCCTTTCTTCTTCTTCTCTTTTTAATCTGTCCTCTCTCCTTTCTTCGGCCCAATCATCCAGTTTTTTCTCCATTCCTTCCATTTTCTTGCTTAAATTTTCCACCAAGGATTGATTGCATTCATCTATTTTTTTCCTCATCGAATCGTGGCTCTCATCTATTTTCTTTTCCATGTTCTTTCCAAATTGTAATATCATTTCCATCAATTTGTCTAACTTCTCATCTCTTGTAAGTTCTGCCATTTTTGTTTATCATTGTTGCCCTTCTCCTGACTGGATAACCGCTGCCAGGCTTATCTATTCAAGCCCTCTAAGTTGGACGCCACTTTGTAACCAGACCGCTGTATGCCGGTCGTTACAAAAGAATAAAATGTATATGGAAAATTTTATATAAAAATAGAATTTTCAAATAATAATAAATCTTGTTTATGTTTATAGAGGTGTGTATAAGAAATAAATCTGTTTTAAAAGGTTCTTGTAAAAATTTTAATAACAGGTAGGTATTTATTGACCGTCGAGCACTTCTTGAAGATTTGAACCAAGTCTGGAGTTAAATAGATTAACTCCAGCTAATAATCGATTGATGACTTTTCTGGCTGGTCCAATATCTCGTTCAAATAATATATATTCTTCTTATTTAAGTTCTTCAGTCTTAATAAATACTCTTAAATTACCTGTGAAATAAGTAACAGATATGAAATAATGGAAATATAAAGATTTATTGACAATTTAAAATAATAATCGATATTTTATCGATGGAGAGCAATTATCGACTCTGTCTCGGGAATTATCGATTGTGTCATACAGAACAAATTTTATGATATATTATATTAAAAGACAGGTTCTTTGAGCGATTAGAATTAATAGTCAGAGAAGGGTGACGAGAAAGTATAACATTAACAATTAAAAATAAATACAATAATTACTATTCAATAGAATTTAAATAATTCTAATATGTAATGTGTATGACTGTTTTCGAACCATTGAAGACTGACGTCACTGCGATGTAGTAAGCAGGTGCGTATTCAAGATGGCCGCTACTCGAGTTGGACTAGGTTACTGCAAATGCGTCGTGTCAGAAAATCACAATAAAATTACCTTCATCAAGGTTTGAAATGTCCCCGCACTGGTGTAATATGTCTGTAAAGTTATTTGGTGTATTCTGGCGAAGTGTTCTGTGTAAACTTGTGTTAGTTAGTTTATTTTGAATGTGTTCTCTTCTGTGGGTTAAAATTCTCAAGATATGGTTAGGATTGTATAATGAATCAGTTTAAATATAATGTTTTACTTGTTTCTATCACTCGGATTATGAAGTTAAGTGTTTGTTTTCATTATTGTCGTGAATGTTTTGATAGCTTTAGCTTTAAAAAGTGTCTAATCCGTCTAACTCTCGTTTCACTTATTTCAATGGCTAAACGCTAGTACCATTTTCAACTCGATTTAAAGAAACGTTCTTTACACAACTGTCCAGCTTGATATTCAACAAAAGACTAATTAACTTGGTCATAAATCTGGCCCAGTTAGTCTTTGAAAAAGTATTGTTAACATATTTCGACTTCCCATACACATGATAAAATATTACATTATATATGGAATTTATCTATTTTATTCCTCACTTTTATGAATTATTAACCTTATTATTGGTTTAATCATCTCATTCCCTTTAAATTGATGTATTATAGTCCATATCTGTAGATATTTTGTGGAAATTAACAAATTTATTTACTTTTTGGAAATATAGGCTCAAAATTGGATTTCCGTCTTTATACGAATTCCCTCCATTTTAAATATTATTAATACTATTATAATAAATTTTAATTAGTCATATTCCTCTTCCTTTCCTTAAATACATATAAATTACACCTTTGAACTGTTTTTTTGTGTTAATCTGTAAATTTGACATTGCTCTTTAAAATTAATTAATTTATATAATTTGAAAATTTACAATATGTTAAGGTATATTTCCTTATTATCATTTTAACTCATAGGATCATTTCCAGTAGTGGTTAATTGAGTTATCTTATATAAATCTTGCTAGTTTACAGGATTTATAAGTGAATTATACTAGTTTATATTGGTTCTGTGAATTCACCAAATGGCCTAGATTTTAGAATTTTATATTTCTTTCTTTCTCAAATAAATTTAAACTTAATTCCTCCTCTGACTTTACATAATTACAATTATATGAAAATAACATGGTTTATAACTTATTGTGTGGTGTAGTAGTTAATTAACACTACAGTTATTAAAATAATTAATTATGGACATTGTTTAGCAATCTGCACAATTGAACATATTGCAGATATGGTTTGAACATATATCTTTTAACTATTCTTGAGCTAACATAGCATACCTATTAGAACATTATTAATGGTATGTAGGTTATTATTTATCAAACATAATTCTTTTTAAAACACATAACAAAAATCTTATTTTCTTTTAACCCTTACAAATACATTTTATTAACACATTGATTTTAGGACTGTGAATAAACAGTCTATTTAAACATTTTACACTTATTAATACTATATTAATGCCAGTCCTTTCTGGTTTAAACCATTATTATTGTGATCCCCTACATCAGTAAACATTAACTCCCATACTCTATTTATTATCATTTTTTACAAATGTCTTGTAAATAAAGATTTACATTAAAATAATAAAATACTGGAAATCTTCCATTTTATTATTTTATTATGCTGTTTATTATTAGATATTAAAGTTGTGATATAGCATACTGATAAGTTATAGTATCACCAACTTTAAGTTTTTTGCATTTCTAAAAAACACTTACACAAATTCACTTTCACTGTTGGTTCTGATATTTTGAGTCTTATTATCTCAGACCAGACCTTTAGTAATCATGGACTGTTAAGACTAGTTTATTTTCTTTATTACACAATAGCTTTAGTCGGTTCACTTCTTATAACGCTATACAGCACTTTAGTTTTCTCAATAATTACATTTTATAGGATTTTGGGTATGTTATACTTTCTTTTGCATAGTTTTTGTGGGTTTGGGGTTGATAGTAGTTTATATAATAATAGGTTTTACAACGGTGTTTCTTTCATACTATTTCTTCCTCTCCTCCTGTCTTCTTTCTTGTCCTTCTTCGTATCTTCCTTCTGGTCTTCATTCTTGTCCCTCGTCTAGTCTTCATTCTTCTGGTTTTCTTGTCTTCCTTCTTCATTCTTGGGTAAACCAAGGTACTTGGTGTTATCTCGACTGAGGTTTAGTTTGGAGCATTTAATTTATTCACTGATACTGACTTTATTCTTCTATACAGGTTTCAGGGTATTGTTTTCTTCCTGATCACAAACTTTATTCTTCCCTCTTCTTGTTTTTGGGGTATTTTGGTATTCACCACTCTTTAATTGAGTCTCTTTTTCTTGATATGTTCTTACATAACTGGTTTACTGCTCTGAGCTTCCTGGGTAACTTACTGATATTATACTATGAGTTGCTTCGATACTTTCTTTGGTTTTTTAAACAGTGGTTTTTATATATAATGTAATGAGGATTTTTATTTTATCGTGGTTTATTCCTTTGATTTATTTAAATGTCATTCAATATTATTATAACATTCGTTGGTGTAATTAAACTTTATGATTTCACATGTCTTAAGATGTAGTGGATTTTCTGTCACACTACAGAATGCCCTTCTCCAGAAGTAATTTTTTCAGACTATACTTGCTTTGTCTGAAACAATTGCTTATGATAATTATTCAAGGTTTGTTATTATTTTGGACTTCCTTCCATTTTAAAATTTTCTTATTTATATTTGAGTTTATATCATTCTCACTTGATCTTCCTTGATAGTAATAGTCATCTGAGTTTCATATTTATTATTTCATTTTCATATTTCTTCTTAGTATTTTCTCCTTGGGATATTTCCTCCCTATCGTTCCCTACTTTGTGAGCTGGTTCAGTTCAGAGAGGCACTGTACGCTACTTTCCTCTGCTGTCCAATACTTCACACATATTTGAGTACAGAGGCAAATCATCTCTGCTCAAAAAACATATTAATCCTGCTGGAATTATCTTCAGACAGATTAAAAAAATTATTCAGAATAGTATACATTTGTTACTATTTAAAAAATATCTTTGGGATACTTCACTTATTACTTATTATACTTCTCAGAGATTTTAATATTCCTATCTCAGTTGTTCTTCTGACTCCTTAACTGGATGTTTCTTTCATTTGATATTATGGTAGGAAGCTCTTCTATTATTACATTTTTCAACTTTTCTTATCATATAAATCTTATGGTTATAAATTCTTTATTACCTTCTGGTTTTTTCATTATAATCTGCATTATTTATAGTAGCATATCTTTATGACATTTTTAGACTGTTTCTTTGTTCTTAAATCTCCACTTGTTCTATTTTCTAGAATTTTTATAACTGTCATTATCATAATTGATATTTAATTCATAAATCATTTTATATTAATTCGTTTAATTACATAAATCTTTGACATTATTTTCACATTATTCCTTTCATTGTTATTATACTTTCGAATGACGGTTTTTTATTAATTTCATAATGAGGTCATAATTTCTCCTCATACCACTTCAAAGTTTCGTTCTCTCATAATTCCAAAGAAGTTTTTGTACTTTATTATATTCAATCACTCAAATCGTATTAAAGAAATTTTTCTTTTTTATTTATTTAGCATCATTTTATGGAAAGGTTTTTCCTCTTCATATTGAACTTAGACATGATCATACTGTCCAGAATTATTTGTTTTAATTCTAAATCTGTTTCCTTTCTTCATCCCATTATGATCCTTTGTTACCATGGTAATTATATTCTATGCTTACCATAAATATGGTATGAAATCTCTTCTGTTTATCTCACCAAAGTGTTTTATTAATAATTGGTTGGTAAGTTGTACTTATTCTTGGTTTGGAAACTTGATTTATACACAATTCAAAATTCACTCTTCTTATATTATTCCATAAAGTTTTCTCACATAATTTGTATGTAAGGTGGGCTTACATGTGTTTAGGTTGGTTTTATTTTTCTAAATTCTCTTGGTATTATTGTCAAAATGTTTCTCTTCAAATAAATATTTAGTAAGCTGTCCTTACTTGTTTTTGACCTTAGATGGTTTTATTTCTAAATTCTCTCCTTCTTTATTATTATATTATAGCCATAAAGTTTTTCTTCAAATAATTTTTTATGTAAGATTGGTTTACAAGTGTTTTAGAGTTTTGAGGATTATTTCAAAATTCTTCTTGTTATTCTTCTTTTAAAATGTTTCTTCTCAAATAAATTGTATGTAATTGGCTTACATTGTTATTAGAATTTGGATAATTTTACCTTCAAAAATTCTGTTTTATATATCTTCTTCCCAAAATGTTTCTTCTCAAATAAATTGTATGTAATTGGCTTACATTGTTTTTAGAATTTGGTTAATTTATTCTAACTTCTTCTTATGCATATCTTCTAAATGGTTTTCCTTTAAATAATCTTTATGTAAGGTTGGCTTACATGTATTTTAGAATTTTGGGGAATTTAAATTCTATATTATATATCTTCTTCCAAAATGTTCCTTTGAGCCATACTAGTCGATGCCTCATTCGGGATGCTCAGAGTGGTTACCTGCCGATCTGTCCTATGGTCTTCCGGTCGTTCATGGTGCGACCTCTGTTCAGTGTTGTCCAAACTATTGTTCCTACGTGTCGGATAGTACCTCGGTTGGTCCCGTTCTAGGCTCCTCCGCCTTTCTTCGTATCCGCGGTAACTGTTTCGTCGATTGTGGTTGAATCCTCGCTGTCTTCCATCTGTGGCACGTATGAAGTTCACTCTAGGGTGAGGAAACCTATTATTATTAAAATTACCATTATTGGGATCCGCACGATTAGCATTATTAGGGTAAGGACTATTACCATAATTGGGGCTTCTCTGACTATTTACGTTATTAGGGTAGGGATTGCGGTTATCCTGATAACCATTAGAGGGTCGATTCGGGTTTTGATAATTTGGACCCGTATTATTATTATCATTGTAATTAGTATTGTTCCCATTATTATATTGTCTTATATTCCAATATGTCTCTGGTCCATATGCTGTACGACCTGAAAAATATCTGTGAGGGTCTTCATCTGGTTTATCAATTATTTGCTTCTCTGAATCCCCATAATCTGGGTCATCATCACATATCCATCCGGAAGGTATACAGTTTTGTGTAATTGTACACTGGAATAGTCCTGGATGGCGCACTAATGGAACACACTCTGGTGATTCACCAGTGCCATCATCACAGTCTGATAAGATGTTATTTTTCCATCTTTCTGAAATACACTGTTTAGTTCCGCACTGGAACTGATCTGGTCCACATGTTGTATTCCGTTTACCTCTGGTCCTTCCCCATTGGTAAACTACTGTTTGGTGGTACATTATTTGTAATATTACTTTTAATCCCCTTCCGTAATTTCTGGAATTCATGATTTCTTCATGGTTGGTTGGAATATTATTGACATCCGTTAAACCATGGTTCATCATTTCCATTTCTTCCTTTGTTTTCATTAATTTCTTTGGATGCGTTTTCCTCCCTTCCTTTGGTTCCACTTCCATATCTTTAGTATTTTCTTTGTTCCCGTTAGTTTTCTTCTCAGGTAATACTACAACTGGATCCTCTGTTTTGTCATTTGGTATTTCTTCTGGTTCAAGTTCGCTATCATATTTTATTTCTTTGGTCCTTTCTTCTTCTTCTCTTTTTAATCTGTCCTCTCTCCTTTCTTCGGCCCAATCATCCAGTTTTTTCTCCATTCCTTCCATTTTCTTGCTTAAATTTTCCACCAAGGATTGATTGCATTCATCTATTTTTTTCCTCATCGAATCGTGGCTCTCATCTATTTTCTTTTCCATGTTCTTTCCAAATTGTAATATCATTTCCATCAATTTGTCTAACTTCTCATCTCTTGTAAGTTCTGCCATTTTTGTTTATCATTGTTGCCCTTCTCCTGACTGGATAACCGCTGCCAGGCTTATCTATTCAAGCCCTCTAAGTTGGACGCCACTTTGTAACCAGACCGCTGTATGCCGGTCGTTACAAAAGAATAAAATGTATATGGAAAATTTTATATAAAAATAGAATTTTCAAATAATAATAAATCTTGTTTATGTTTATAGAGGTGTGTATAAGAAATAAATCTGTTTTAAAAGGTTCTTGTAAAAATTTTAATAACAGGTAGGTATTTATTGACCGTCGAGCACTTCTTGAAGATTTGAACCAAGTCTGGAGTTAAATAGATTAACTCCAGCTAATAATCGATTGATGACTTTTCTGGCTGGTCCAATATCTCGTTCAAATAATATATATTCTTCTTATTTAAGTTCTTCAGTCTTAATAAATACTCTTAAATTACCTGTGAAATAAGTAACAGATATGAAATAATGGAAATATAAAGATTTATTGACAATTTAAAATAATAATCGATATTTTATCGATGGAGAGCAATTATCGACTCTGTCTCGGGAATTATCGATTGTGTCATACAGAACAAATTTTATGATATATTATATTAAAAGACAGATTCTTTGAGCGATTAGAATTAATAGTCAGAGAAGGGTGACGAGAAAGTATAACATTAACAATTAAAAATAAATACAATAATTACTATTCAATAGAATTTAAATAATTCTAATATGTAATGTGTATGACTGTTTTCGAACCATTGAAGACTGACGTCACTGCGATGTAGTAAGCAGGTGCGTATTCAAGATGGCCGCTACTCGAGTTGGACTAGGTTACTGCAAATGCGTCGTGTCAGAAAATCACAATAAAATTACCTTCATCAAGGTTTGAAATGTCCCCGCACTGGTGTAATATGTCTGTAAAGTTATTTGGTGTATTCTGGCGAAGTGTTCTGTGTAAACTTGTGTTAGTTAGTTTATTTTGAATGTGTTCTCTTCTGTGGGTTAAAATTCTCAAGATATGGTTAGGATTGTATAATGAATCAGTTTAAATATAATGTTTTACTTGTTTCTATCACTCGGATTATGAAGTTAAGTGTTTGTTTTCATTATTGTCGTGAATGTTTTGATAGCTTTAGCTTTAAAAAGTGTCTAATCCGTCTAACTCTCGTTTCACTTATTTCAATGGCTAAACGCTAGTACCATTTTCAACTCGATTTAAAGAAACGTTCTTTACACAACTGTCCAGCTTGATATTCAACAAAAGACTAATTAACTTGGTCATAAATCTGGCCCAGTTAGTCTTTGAAAAAGTATTGTTAACATATTTCGACTTCCCATACACATGATAAAATATTACATTATATATGGAATTTATCTATTTTATTCCTCACTTTTATGAATTATTAACCTTATTATTGGTTTAATCATCTCATTCCCTTTAAATTGATGTATTATAGTCCATATCTGTAGATATTTTGTGGAAATTAACAAATTTATTTACTTTTTGGAAATATAGGCTCAAAATTGGATTTCCGTCTTTATACGAATTCCCTCCATTTTAAATATTATTAATACTATTATAATAAATTTTAATTAGTCATATTCCTCTTCCTTTCCTTAAATACATATAAATTACACCTTTGAACTGTTTTTTTGTGTTAATCTGTAAATTTGACATTGCTCTTTAAAATTAATTAATTTATATAATTTGAAAATTTACAATATGTTAAGGTATATTTCCTTATTATCATTTTAACTCATAGGATCATTTCCAGTAGTGGTTAATTGAGTTATCTTATATAAATCTTGCTAGTTTACAGGATTTATAAGTGAATTATACTAGTTTATATTGGTTCTGTGAATTCACCAAATGGCCTAGATTTTAGAATTTTATATTTCTTTCTTTCTCAAATAAATTTAAACTTAATTCCTCCTCTGACTTTACATAATTACAATTATATGAAAATAACATGGTTTATAACTTATTGTGTGGTGTAGTAGTTAATTAACACTACAGTTATTAAAATAATTAATTATGGACATTGTTTAGCAATCTGCACAATTGAACATATTGCAGATATGGTTTGAACATATATCTTTTAACTATTCTTGAGCTAACATAGCATACCTATTAGAACATTATTAATGGTATGTAGGTTATTATTTATCAAACATAATTCTTTTTAAAACACATAACAAAAATCTTATTTTCTTTTAACCCTTACAAATACATTTTATTAACACATTGATTTTAGGACTGTGAATAAACAGTCTATTTAAACATTTTACACTTATTAATACTATATTAATGCCAGTCCTTTCTGGTTTAAACCATTATTATTGTGATCCCCTACATCAGTAAACATTAACTCCCATACTCTATTTATTATCATTTTTTACAAATGTCTTGTAAATAAAGATTTACATTAAAATAATAAAATACTGGAAATCTTCCATTTTATTATTTTATTATGCTGTTTATTATTAGATATTAAAGTTGTGATATAGCATACTGATAAGTTATAGTATCACCAACTTTAAGTTTTTTGCATTTCTAAAAAACACTTACACAAATTCACTTTCACTGTTGGTTCTGATATTTTGAGTCTTATTATCTCAGACCAGACCTTTAGTAATCATGGACTGTTAAGACTAGTTTATTTTCTTTATTACACAATAGCTTTAGTCGGTTCACTTCTTATAACGCTATACAGCACTTTAGTTTTCTCTATAATTACATTTTATAGGATTTTGGGTATGTTATACTTTCTTTTGCATAGTTTTTGTGGGTTTGGGGTTGATAGTAGTTTATATAATAATAGGTTTTACAATGGTGTTTCTTTCATACTATTTCTTCCTCTCCTCCTGTCTTCTTTCTTGTCCTTCTTCGTATCTTCCTTCTGGTCTTCATTCTTGTCCCTCGTCTAGTCTTCATTCTTCTGGTTTTCTTGTCTTCCTTCTTCATTCTTGGGTAAACCAAGGTACTTGGTGTTATCTCGACTGAGGTTTAGTTTGGAGCATTTAATTTATTCACTGATACTGACTTTATTCTTCTATACAGGTTTCAGGGTATTGTTTTCTTCCTGATCACAAACTTTATTCTTCCCTCTTCTTGTTTTTGGGGTATTTTGGTATTCACCACTCTTTAATTGAGTCTCTTTTTCTTGATATGTTCTTACATAACTGGTTTACTGCTCTGAGCTTCCTGGGTAACTTACTGATATTATACTATGAGTTGCTTCGATACTTTCTTTGGTTTTTTAAACAGTGGTTTTTATATATAATGTAATGAGGATTTTTATTTTATCGTGGTTTATTCCTTTGATTTATTTAAATGTCATTCAATATTATTATAACATTCGTTGGTGTAATTAAACTTTATGATTTCACATGTCTTAAGATGTAGTGGATTTTCTGTCACACTACAGAATGCCCTTCTCCAGAAGTAATTTTTTCAGACTATACTTGCTTTGTCTGAAACAATTGCTTATGATAATTATTCAAGGTTTGTTATTATTTTGGACTTCCTTCCATTTTAAAATTTTCTTATTTATATTTGAGTTTATATCATTCTCACTTGATCTTCCTTGATAGTAATAGTCATCTGAGTTTCATATTTATTATTTCATTTTCATATTTCTTCTTAGTATTTTCTCCTTGGGATATTTCCTCCCTATCGTTCCCTACTTTGTGAGCTGGTTCAGTTCAGAGAGGCACTGTACGCTACTTTCCTCTGCTGTCCAATACTTCACACATATTTGAGTACAGAGGCAAATCATCTCTGCTCAAAAAACATATTAATCCTGCTGGAATTATCTTCAGACAGATTAAAAAAATTATTCAGAATAGTACACATTTGTTACTATTTAAAAAATATCTTTGGGATACTTCACTTATTACTTATTATACTTCTCAGAGATTTTAATATTCCTATCTCAGTTGTTCTTCTGACTCCTTAACTGGATGTTTCTTTCATTTGATATTATGGTAGGAAGCTCTTCTATTATTACATTTTTCAACTTTTCTTATCATATAAATCTTATGGTTATAAATTCTTTATTACCTTCTGGTTTTTTCATTATAATCTGCATTATTTATAGTAGCATATCTTTATGACATTTTTAGACTGTTTCTTTGTTCTTAAATCTCCACTTGTTCTATTTTCTAGAATTTTTATAACTGTCATTATCATAATTGATATTTAATTCATAAATCATTTTATATTAATTCGTTTAATTACATAAATCTTTGACATTATTTTCACATTATTCCTTTCATTGTTATTATACTTTCGAATGACGGTTTTTTATTAATTTCATAATGAGGTCATAATTTCTCCTCATACCACTTCAAAGTTTCGTTCTCTCATAATTCCAAAGAAGTTTTTGTACTTTATTATATTCAATCACTCAAATCGTATTAAAGAAATTTTTCTTTTTTATTTATTTAGCATCATTTTATGGAAAGGTTTTTCCTCTTCATATTGAACTTAGACATGATCATACTGTCCAGAATTATTTGTTTTAATTCTAAATCTGTTTCCTTTCTTCATCCCATTATGATCCTTTGTTACCATGGTAATTATATTCTATGCTTACCATAAATATGGTATGAAATCTCTTCTGTTTATCTCACCAAAGTGTTTTATTAATAATTGGTTGGCAAGTTGTACTTATTCTTGGTTTGGAAACTTGATTTATACACAATTCAAAATTCACTCTTCTTATATTATTCCATAAAGTTTTCTCACATAATTTGTATGTAAGGTGGGCTTACATGTGTTTAGGTTGGTTTTATTTTTCTAAATTCTCTTGGTATTATTGTCAAAATGTTTCTCTTCAAATAAATATTTAGTAAGCTGTCCTTACTTGTTTTTGACCTTAGATGGTTTTATTTCTAAATTCTCTCCTTCTTTATTATTATATTATAGCCATAAAGTTTTCTTCAAATAATTTTTTATGTAAGATTGGTTTACAAGTGTTTTAGAGTTTTGAGGATTATTTCAAAATTCTTCTTGTTATTCTTCTTTTAAAATGTTTCTTCTCAAATAAATTGTATGTAATTGGCTTACATTGTTATTAGAATTTGGATAATTTTACCTTCAAAAATTCTGTTTTATATATCTTCTTCCCAAAATGTTTCTTCTCAAATAAATTGTATGTAATGGGCTTACATTGTTTTTAGAATTTAGTGGATTTTAAATTCTATCTTATATATCTTCTTCCAAAATGTTTCTTTTCAAATAAATTGTATGTAATTGGCTTACATTGTTTTTAGAATTTGGTTAATTTATTCTAACTTCTTCTTATGCATATCTTCTAAATGGTTTTCCTTTAAATAATCTTTATGTAAGGTTGGCTTACATGTATTTTAGAATTTTGGGGAATTTAAATTCTATATTATATATCTTCTTCCGAAATGTTCCTTTGAGCCATACTAGTCAATGCCTCATTCGGGATGCTCAGAGTGGTTACCTGCCGATCTGTCCTATGGTCTTCCGGTCGTTCATGGTGCGACCTCTGTTCAGTGTTGTCCAAACTATTGTTCCTACGTGTCGGATAGTACCTCGGTTGGTCCCGTTCTAGGCTCCTCCGCCTTTCTTCGTATCCGCGGTAACTGTTTCGTCGATTGTGGTTGAATCCTCGCTGTCTTCCATCTGTGGCACGTATGAAGTTCACTCTAGGGTGAGGAAACCTATTATTATTAAAATTACCATTATTGGGATCCGCACGATTAGCATTATTAGGGTAAGGACTATTACCATAATTGGGGCTTCTCTGACTATTTACGTTATTAGGGTAGGGATTGCGGTTATCCTGATAACCATTAGAGGGTCGATTCGGGTTTTGATAATTTGGACCCGTATTATTATTATCATTGTAATTAGTATTGTTCCCATTATTATATTGTCTTATATTCCAATATGTCTCTGGTCCATATGCTGTATGACCTGAAAAATATCTGTGAGGGTCTTCATCTGGTTTATCAATTATTTGCTTCTCTGAATCCCCATAATCTGGGTCATCATCACATATCCATCCGGAAGGTATACAGTTTTGTGTAATTGTACACTGGAATAGTCCTGGATGGCGCACTAATGGAACACACTCTGGTGATTCACCAGTGCCATCATCACAGTCTGATAAGATGTTATTTTTCCATCTTTCTGAAATACACTGTTTAGTTCCGCACTGGAACTGATCTGGTCCACATGTTGTATTCCGTTTACCTCTGGTCCTTCCCCATTGGTAAACTACTGTTTGGTGGTACATTATTTGTAATATTACTTTTAATCCCCTTCCGTAATTTCTGGACTTCATGATTTCTTCATGGTTGGTTGGAATATTATTGACATCCGTTAAACCATGGTTCATCATTTCCATTTCTTCCTTTGTTTTCATTAATTTCTTTGGAAGCGTTTTCCTCCCTTCCTTTGGTTCCACTTCCATATCTTTAGTATTTTCTTTGTTCCCGTTAGTTTTCTTCTCAGGTAATACTACAACTGGATCCTCTGTTTTGTCATTTGGTATTTCTTCTGGTTCAAGTTCGCTATCATATTTTATTTCTTTGGTCCTTTCTTCTTCTTCTCTTTTTAATCTGTCCTCTCCCCTTTCTTCGGCCCAATCATCCAGTTTTTTCTCCATTCCTTCCATTTTCTTGCTTAAATTTTCCACCAAGGATTGATTGCATTCATCTATTTTTTTCCTCATCGAATCGTGGCTCTCATCTATTTTCTTTTCCATGTTCTTTCCAAATTGTAATATCATTTCCATCAATTTGTCTAACTTCTCATCTCTTGTAAGTTCTGCCATTTTTGTTTATCGTTGTTGCCCTTCTCCTGACTGGATAACCGCTGCCAGGCTTATCTATTCAAGCCCTCTAAGTTGGACGCCACTTTGTAACCAGACCGCTGTATGCCGGTCGTTACAAAAGAATAAAATGTATATGGAAAATTTTATATAAAAATAGAATTTTCAAATAATAATAAATCTTGTTTATGTTTATAGAGGTGTGTATAAGAAATAAATCTGTTTTAAAAGGTTCTTGTAAAAATTTTAATAACAGGTAGGTATTTATCGACCGTCGAGCACTTCTTGAAGATTTGAACCAAGTCTGGAGTTAAATAGATTAACTCCAGCTAATATTCGAGTGATGACTTTTCTGGCTGGTCCAATATCTCGTTCAAATAATATATATTCTTCTTATTTAAGTTCTTCAGTCTTAATAAATACTCTTAAATTACCTGTGAAATAAGTAACAGATATGAAATAATGGAAATATAAAGATTTATTGACAATTTAAAATAATAATCGATATTTTATCGATGGAGAGCAATTATCGACTCTGTCTCGGGAATTATCGATTGTATCATACAGAACAAATTTTATGATATATTATATTAAAAGACAGGTTCTTTGAGCGATTAGAATTCATAGTCAGAGAAGGGTGACGAGAAAGTATAACATTAACAATTAAAAATAAATACAATAATTACTATTCAATAGAATTTAAATAATTCTAATATGTAATGTGTATGACTGTTTTTGAACCATTGAAGACTGACGTCACTGCGATGTAGTAAGCAGGTTGCGTATTCAAGATGGCCGCTACTCGAGTTGGACTAGGTTACTGCAAATGCGTCGTGTCAGAAAATCACAATAAAATTACCTTCATCAAGGTTTGAAATGTCCCCGCACTGGTGTAATATGTCTGTAAAGTTATTTGGTGTATTCTGGCGAAGTGTTCTGTGTAAACTTGTGTTAGTTAGTTTATTTTGAATGTGTTCTCTTCTGTGGGTTAAAATTCTCAAGATATGGTTAGGATTGTATAATGAATCAGTTTAAATATAATGTTTTACTTGTTTCTATCACTCGGATTATGAAGTTAAGTATTTGTTTTCATTATTGTCGTGAATGTTTTGATAGCTTTAGCTTTAAAAAGTGTCTAATCCGTCTAACTCTCGTTTCACTTATTTCAATGGCTAAACGCTAGTACCATTTTCAACTCGATTTAAAGAAACGTTCTTTACACAACTGTCCAGCTTGATATTCAACAAAAGACTAATTAACTTGGTCATAAATCTGGCCCAGTTAATCTTTGAAAAAGTATTGTTAACATATTTCGACTTCCCATACACATGATAAAATATTACATTATATATGGAATTTATCTATTTTATTCCTCACTTTTATGAATTATTAACCTTATTATTGGTTTAATCATCTCATTCCCTTTAAATTGATGTATTATAGTCCATATCTGTAGATATTTTGTGGAAATTAACAAATTTCTTTACTTTTTGGAAATATAGGCTCAAAATTGGATTTCCGTCTTTATACGAATTCCCTCCATTTTAAATATTAATAATACTATTATAATAAATTTTAATTAGTCATATTCCTCTTCCTTTCCTTAAATACATATAAATTACACCTTTGAACTGGTTTTTTGTGTTAATCTGTAAATTTGACATTGCTCTTTAAAATTAATTAATTTATATAATTTGAAAATTTACAATATGTTAAGGTATATTTCCTTATTATCATTTTAACTCATAGGATCATTTCCAGTAGTGGTTAATTGAGTTATCTTATATAAATCTTGCTAGTTTACAGGATTTATAAGTGAATTATACTAGTTTATATTGGTTCTGTGAATTCACCAAATGGCCTAGATTTTAGAATTTTATATTTCTTTCTTTCTCAAATAAATTTAAACTTAATTCCTCCTCTGACTTTACATAATTACAATTATATGAAAATAACATGGTTTATAACTTATTGTGTGGTGTAGTAGTTAATTAACACTACAGTTATTAAAATAATTAATTATGAACATTGTTTAGCAATCTGCACAATTGAACATATTGCAGATATGGTTTGAACATATATCTTTTAACTATTCTTGAGCTAACATAGCATACCTATTAGAACATTATTAATGGTATGTAGGTTATTATTTATCAAACATAATTCTTTTTAAAACACATAACATAAATCTTATTTTCTAATAACCCTTACAAATACATTTTATTAACACATTGATTTTAGGACTGTGAATAAACAATCTATTTAAATATTTTACACTTATTAATACTATATTAATGCCAGTCCTTTCTGGTTTAAACCATTATTATTGTGATCCCCTACATCAGTAAACATTAACTCCCATACTCTATTTATTATCATTTTTTACAAATGTCTTGTAAATAAAGATTTACATTAAAATAATAAAATACTGGAAATCTTCCATTTTATTATTTTATTATGCTGTTTATTATTAGATATTAAAGTTGTGATATAGCATACTGATAAGTTATAGTATCACCAACTTTAAGTTTTTTGCATTTCTAAAAAACACTTACACAAATTCACTTTCACTGTTGGTTCTGATATTTTGAGTCTTATTATCTCAGACCAGACCTTTAGTAATCATGGACTGTTAAGACTAGTTTATTTTCTTTATTACACAATAGCTTTAGTCGGTTCACTTCTTATAACGCTATACAGCACTTTAGTTTTCTCAATAATTACATTTTATAGGATTTTGGGTATGTTATACTTTCTTTTGCATAGTTTTTGTGGGTTTGGGGTTGATAGTAGTTTATATAATAATAGGTTTTACAACGGTGTTTCTTTCATACTATTTCTTCCTCTCCTCCTGTCTTCTTTCTTGTCCTTCTTCGTATCTTCCTTCTGGTCTTCATTCTTGTCCCTCGTCTAGTCTTCATTCTTCTGGTTTTCTTGTCTTCCTTCTTCATTCTTGGGTAAACCAAGGTACTTGGTGTTATCTCGACTGAGGTTTAGTTTGGAGCATTTAATTTATTCACTGATACTGACTTTATTCTTCTATACAGGTTTCAGGGTATTGTTTTCTTCCTGATCACAAACTTTATTCTTCCCTCTTCTTGTTTTTGGGGTATTTTGGTATTCACCACTCTTTAATTGAGTCTCTTTTTTCTTGATATGTTCTTACATAACTGGTTTACTGCTCTGAGCTTCCTGGGTAACTTACTGATATTATACTATGAGTTGCTTCGATACTTTCTTTGGTTTTTTAAACAGTGGTTTTTATATATAATGTAATGAGGATTTTTATTTTATCGTGGTTTATTCCTTTGATTTATTTAAATGTCATTCAATATTATTATAACATTCGTTGGTGTAATTAAACTTTATGATTTCACATGTCTTAAGATGTAGTGGATTTTCTGTCACACTACAATGTGAATTAGTTGAAGCAATACGAGGGAGAATGGGTATGATTGTTGACATAGGTCTATACATAATTTAAAATACTGTATAATTGAATACAAGAGAAAAGACATACTTTACGGAATTTCTTGAAATTTTTTTTGTAGTTCGTCTTCACCTCATCACCCTTGCATTTACTAGCAGTGTGTTTGGGTACAATTAAAGATTTAAATTCAATGTTCTGAGAAGTATACATATTCATCTGCTCGCCTCCCTCCCGTTTACTGACAGTATGTTTGGATGCAGTCAACCACTGATAAGAATTCATCTTCTTGTTCCTATAATAATAATAACAGTACCTGCTTCATTATCATATACATTATGTGCTATATATATATATATAAATATATACATAAGGCTTTCAACACACACACACACACAGCACATACCATAAATCCAGAACAGGAAAGGTATTATAACAAACATTACGAAAACAAGTACGTATGGTCACGTACATAGATCAACGTTTAAACAAACAGATTAATACCTGAATAAATTTTTTTTAAAACAGGACAGCGTATTATCTATATAACGTTCTGTTTCAGATAAGAATAGTTTGAATATAAAATGAAAGGGTACGTTGTATTTTGTTATGAGAAAATGCATTTCTAAATTTCGTTACATTTGTAAATTACAGAATTGTTCTTCAACTACAGTCACAATCGTTCAGTTTCATTAACATTTGAAAATTGATGGATTTGGTACTCGATATATTCTACTCTCACTGTATTTTCATTGATACATTTCAGAAACTGAGTACAGAATAAATCTACAATCACCCAGGCGGAATCATTAAGTTTTACAAAAGATCTTATTGATCAGACGTATGAGTAATTATATTAATCCTTATATAGCAAATACGCACGCATTCGTAAAATACAGCACTCAGGTGTAGGGCAATTGATCCTTTTTGTATTGAACATATTTAAGTAGGCCTACTCGTGATATCAGTAAATTCTGTCTAAACGTCATCTCAACGGAATCATTAAGTTTTACAAAAGATCTTATTGATCAGACGTATGAGTAATTATATTAATCCTTATGTAGCAAATACGCACGCATTCATAAAATACAGCACTCAGGTGTAGGGCAATTAATCCTTTTTGTATTGAACGTATTTAAGTAGGCCTACTCGTGATATCAGTAAATTCTGTCTAAATGTCTAGTACATAAACGTACCTGGTAATCGCTTCTTGAGTCGTAGTCATTCTTAAACTCGACATAACTACTTGTGTTACTCGATTGATGTTCATGTTAAACGATTGATGACTCATGTAATAATACAGATTAACCTCGTATAATAATAATGACAGGACAGCGTATTTAGAACACTTAAAATTGGAAATCTACAAACACATAAAAAATATCTGTCAAACCCCTATCAAACAAAAACCCCGTTCTTATCGAGAGACAACAGTAACTGACCTAAGCACATGTGCTTCATTAGGCAACAGACCAAAAAATCAAATAGACGACTATAAGCTCAATTTAAATAAAATCTGAATATTCAATAAAATTATGTTTACTTAGTAACATATGCAAATCTTTTGCTTACCTCTTAAATGTTGTTGTTGTTATACACACAATAGTCGATTGTACGATGAGTGTCTCATACAAATGAGAAATAGTGACATGTCGTCTTGTGTGTGTATATATATCATACGGCGGTAGCGTACACGTTTGAAAGTTGATGCACATTAAATTCTCTCTCTCTCTCTCTCTCTCTCTCTCTCTCTCTCTCTCTCTCTCTCTCTCTCTCTCTCTCTCTCTCTCTCTCTCTCACACACACACACACACACACACACATTTCTGATTACTATAATAATTGCATGTATGTTCAGAGGTTTGGTGTCTAAATCGATGCATTTTACTTTCACCTTCTAATTTGACACATGGCTTACTTTCATACAGAAATAGCTATCGCCCATGTCCGTCTACGAGTGTTGCTAAACGAAATTAAAAATGCTGTAATACATAACGTCCTGTGAAATAGATATGGTATGTTTTTAGGACAGCCAAAAGCATGAAAGTATTATTTAAATCTGTTATCTGCTTCTGTATGGAAGTCATCTATAAATATCAGGTCAGTGCGACACAACGTAATTGGACCTAACATGATTCATGCCAACGTGTGCGCTCGTTGTGTGTGCGTGTGTGTCTGTGTGTTCGTGTGTGCGCACGTTGCGTGTTTGGTTACGTTGCGTATGCGCCTGTGTGTGTGTGTGTGCACGTCGGATGTGTGATTACGTGTGCGTCTGTGTGTGTTCGTGTGTGCACGCGTCGGATCATGACATAGTATTCGTAATGACCGAGGCACGTCCTTTATTGCATGAGGATATTCAGATAGAGCAGACCAGACACGTTTACGCAATATCAAGTGCACACACACAAGAATCAGATGTTTTGTATACGTTCTAGGTGAAAAACTACTGGGGTGTCTCTGACTTTAGTTGGAAATAAATAACATTACAGATATTGATATGGTACTATGAGTAGCCTATACGTGAATACTATACATCAGACTGCATGTATCTGTCATTAGCAATCTAACGTTACAACGGCAGCATAACGATAATGAAAGTCATACATTATCATTATTTTGTCTAAGCTATGTTAACTTCACACACACACACACACACACACACACACACACACACACACACACACACACACACACACACACACACACACACACACACACACACACACACACACACACACACACACACACACACACACACACGGAAATGGAGGAAGAACTAGCATAGGAAATACAATTAAGTGTAACAATAAAAGAAGTGATTGGAAAGCCAACTGTGGGTGTCGAGACAAAACTCTTGCTTGTTCCTGAGTTGATAGAAGCGCCTGAGGGCAAAGTTATGCAAGAGGTTGTTGACGAGAACCAAACAAACTTGGATCAGCCAGTAGTGTTTATGTCATCAGTACATGACGCAACGGGAGTGATAGGTCCAATTAGGTTTGTTACACGTTGTGTCGCACTGACATGATATTTATAGATGACCTCCATACAAATACAACAGCATAAAAATCATGTTAAATATCAAATTATCACATGTTAGGTTAAAATGCAGTCCATTCACGTTTCATGTTAGGTTAAAATGCAAACACACACACACACACACACACACACACACACACACACACACACACGTGTGTATGTTATTTAAATAATAATTTAAATTTGAATTTGCGGCTGTTATCGTTTACCACAGAAAATACCCTTGTTAAAACATAAAACGTTGCTAGTAAACTACGCCTTTCCCTTAACCGATCTTCACCAAAACCAACAGATCTTGACAACTCTACAATTCAGGGCTGTATCCAAAACATTATTTGATTCTGTTTGAATTTGCGGCTGTGTCTGTCTGTTGGTTTTTTTTCCAAACGATAACAGACGCAAATTCAAACAGAAACAAATAATTTTTTGCATACACCCCTGAATTGTAGAGTTGTCGGGACCTGTTGTTTTTGGTGAAGATCGGTTGAGGGACAGGGGTAGTTTACCAGCAGCATTTTAATTTTTAAAAGGGTATTTTCTATGGCAAACGATAAGAGCCGCAAATTCAAACAGAATCAAATACTTTTTTGCATACAGCCCTGGATTGTAGAGTAAGCAAGACCTGTTGTGTTTGGTGAAGATCGGTTAAGGTAAAGGGGTAGTTTACCAGCAACGTTTTTATCAAGGATAATTTTTTTCTATGGCAAACGATAACAGCCGCAAATTCAAACAGAATCAAATAATGTTTTGCATACAGCCCTGAATTATAAAGTTATCAAGACCTATATGTGTTGGTAAAGATCGGTTAAGGGAAAGGGGTAGTTTACCTGCAACATTTTATGTTTTAACAAGGGTAGTTTTTTCTATGACGAACGATAACTGCCGTAAATTCAAAGAGAATAAAATACTTTTTTGCATTCCGTCCTGATTTGTAAAGAAGTGAAGGCCTGTTGATTTTGGTGAAGCTCGGTTAAGGGAAAGGGGTAGTTTACCAGCCACTTTTCATGTTTTAACAAGAGTAATTGTTTCTATGACGAACGATAACTGCCGCATATTCAAACAGAATCAAATAATGTTTTGCATGCATGCCTGAATTATAGAGAGCTCAAGGTCTGTTGATTTTGGTGAAGATCGGTTAAGGGAAGGGGGTAGTTCACCAGCAACATTTTATGTTATAACAAGAGAAATGTTTACATGACGAACGATAACTGACGCACATTCAAACAGAATCAAATAATGTTTTGCATGCATGCCTGAATTGTAGAGACTCAAGGTCTGTTGTTTTTGGTGAAGATCGGTTAAGGGAAAGGGATAGTTAACCAGCAACGTTTTTTTATCAAGGGTAATTTTTTATATGGCAAACGATAACAGCCGCAAATTCAAACAGAATCAAATAATGTTTTGCATACAGCCCTGAATTGTAGAGTTTTCAAGACCTGTAGGTCTTGATGACGATTGGTCAAGTGAATAGGGTAGTTTACCTCCAACATTTTATGTTTTAACAAAGGTAATTTTTTCTATGACAAACGATAACTGCCGTAAATTCAAACAGAATCAAATAATGTTTTGCATACAGCCCGGAATTGTATAATTCTCAAGACCTGTTGGTTTTGGTGAAGACCGGTTAAGGGAATGATGTAGTTTACCTGCAACGTTTTATATTTTAACAAGGGTATTTTCTATGGCAAACGATAAGAGCCGCAAATTCAAACAGAATTAAATAATTTTTTGCATACAGCCCTGAATTGTAGAGTACCCAAGACATGTTGTTTTCGGTGAAGATCGGTTGAGGGAAAGGGGCAGTTTACCTGTAACGTTTTTTTATCAGGGGTAATTTTTTTTATGGCAAACGATAACAGACGCAAATTCAAACAGAATCAAATAATATTTTGCATACAGGCCTGAATTGTGGAGTTCTCAAGACCTATTGGTTTTAGTGAAGATCGGTTAAGGGAAGAGGGTAGTTTACCAGCAACACTTTATATTTTAACAAGGGTAATTTTTTCTATGACGAACGATAACTGCCGTAAATTCAATCAGAATCAACTACCCTTTTGCATACCTTTTTGTATTATACAGAACTCAAGGTCTCGTGATTTTGTTGAAGATCGGTTAAGGGAAAGGGGCAGTTTACCTGCAACGTTTTTTTATCAAGGGTAATTTTTTTTCTATGGCAAACGATAACAGCCGCAAATTCAAACAGAATCAAATAATGTTTTGCATACAGCCCTGTATTGTAGATTTCTCAAGACCTGCTGGTGTTGGTGAAATTCGGTTAAGGGAAAGGGCTAGTTTACCAGCAACATTTTATGTTTTAAGAAGGTTAATGTTTTTTGACGAAAGATAACTGCCGTAAATTCAAAGAGAATCAAATAATTTTTTTTATACATTCCTGAATTGTAGAGAACTCAAGGCCTATTGATTTTGGTGAAGATCGGTTAAGGGTAAGGGGTAGTTTACTTTAAACATTTTATGTTGTAACAAGAGAAATGTTTTCATGACGAACGATAATTGCCGCACATTCAAACAGAATCAAATATTTTTTTGCATGCATGCCTGCATTGTAGAGGACTGAAGGTCTATTGATTTTGATGAAGATCGGTTTAGAGAAAGGGGTAGTTTACCGGCAACATTTTATTTTTTAACAAGAGTAAAGTACTTAATTTTGATAAATAAAGTATCCTGATAAGAAGCTCATAATAATCCACTGTAGAAACGTAGATGAAATATCTACAAATGAAGAGTTTAGGTGAACGGGGTGGGGGTAATTTTCTATTAATGAAAATTATAGTTGATTGGGGAGGGGTGAATTTTTTGTGTGTACTACGTTATCGGCAACAAAGAAGTAGTTGTTTGTTAAAATTCCTTCCCGGGCTGTTTAGCCGTAGTCCAATGTTTTCTGCAAAACCAGACTTTTCGGCAGTGCCATCGACTGCCATCATCAGTGAAAATCGAGTGCGAAAACGTGAGGTGGTATACGTTAGTGACCACAGTACTGTGGTTAAGGCTGAAGCAATAAGTAGAAAGAAGTAGTTTCTATGGAAATATTTCAGTTCGAATATGATTTTAAATATAAATCTTAGAACATGGAAGTCATGTATGGTTCTCCATACCGATATTTTTACTTCCATGTTCGTTAAGGAAATGGAAGTATGGTGATGGCAAAAAAAATCGTGTTCGAGATTATTGCAGATTCTGAGTGTACTACACTCAAAACATGAAAAAGTCATTTTTCAAAAAGTGTGTGTGTGTGTGTGTGTGTGTGTGTCTGTCTATAGATTTTTTTTCTATGGCAAACGATAACAGCCGCAAATTCAAACAGAATCAAATAATTTTTTGCATACAGCCCTTATTTGTAGAGTACTCAAGACCTATTGTTTTTGGTGAAGATCGGTTAAGGGAAAGGGGTAGTTTACTGGCAACGTTTTTTTAATCAAGGGAAATTTTTTTCTTTGGCAATCTATGGCAAACGATAACATCCGCAAATTCAAACAGAATCAAATAATGTTTTGCATACAGCCCTCAATTGTAGAGTTCTCAAGACCTATTGTTTTTTGGTGAAGATCGGTTAAGGATAAGGGGTAGTTTACCTGCAACATTTTATGTTGTAACAAGGTTACTTTTTTCATGACGAAAGATAACTGCCGTAAATTCAAACAGAATCAAATAATTTTTTACACATATGGCTGAGTTGTAGGGGACTCAAAGCCTATTGATTTTGGTGAAGATCAGTTATGGGGAAAGGGTAGTTACCTGAACCATTTTTTGTTGTAACAAGAGTAAAGTACTTAATTTTGATAAATACAGTGTCCTGATAAGAAGATCGTAATAATCCACTGTAGAAACGTAGGTGAAATATCTATAAATAAAGAGGCTAGTTGAACGGGGTGGTTGTAATTTTCTATAAATGAAAATTAAACTTGAATGGGGAGAGGATAATTTTTTAAATGTGTACTACGTTATCGGCAACGAAGAAGTACTTTGTTGTTAAAATTCCTTCCGGGGCTGTTTTCCAATGCTTCCTGCAAAACAAGATGTTTCAACAGTGACATCGACTGCCATCATCAGTGAAATTCGAATTCGATAACGTGAGGTGGTATACGTTAGTGACCACAGTACTGTGGTTAAGGCTGAAGCAATAAGTAGAAAGAAGTAGTTTCTATAGAAATATTTCATTTCAAAAATGATTTTAAATATAAATCTTAGAACATGGAAGTCATGTATGGTTCTCCATACCGATATTTTGTATGTGTACTCTGTTATCGGCAATAAAGACGTAGTTTGCTATTAAAATTCCTTCCCGGGCTGTTTGGCTGTGTTAATGTTCAATGTTTTCAGATGTTCTGGCAGTGCCATTGACTGCCATGATCAGTGAAAATCAAGTGCGCTATCGTGAGGTGGTATACTTTAGTGACCACAGTGCTGTGGTTAAGGCTGAATAAAGATGTAGTTTCTATGGAAATATTCCATTTCGAAAATGATTTTAAATATAAATCTTAGAACATGGAAGTCTTGTATGGTTCTCCATACGGATATTTATATTATGTGTGGAAAAACTAAGTTGTCTGTTTTCTTCAGCACAGTGCTTTAGCAACCGATTGTTGTTGTCTGGTTACATTGTGGCAGAGTTGTGCATGTTCAGTATCCTACCATAGAGTCTTAGTATCATTTGCAAGAACATGATAAAACAAGAACAAAATTTATTAATAAGTTTACCATACCAGACTTAATTATTCTGTATTAAACTCTAGTGAACAGCATTAACTAGTTAGGACTTAATAACTATAGAAAAAAAATACACAAATTATTTATTACAGTTACAATAAAAAGTAGAGCTCCGGTGTACAAAAGTAAAATGAAGACATGGTAAACTGTATTAGTCATCAATCTTCAATAACCACTTTATATTATTTGATTATATTGTCACTGGCAGCAGAAGGTACTGATTCAGTAGCAGTAGAACTGCTAGTAAAAAGGGTTTCTTAAGTCAAGTTGCTTTTTAGTCTCAGCACTCTTTTTATAAAAGGCATTATGAAGAATGTGAAAATTTATCGTTGCTGTCATGTGTCATTTGATTAATATGTTTAGGGAATTGGACAAATGTATTTAATGTGTTTAATGTAATTTAAATATATTTATTCAAAGTATTGTTGGCTATTAGGCCATGGTCTAAGGCTGTTAAGTACAGTCATTTTAGCCTTGCAATTTGAGGCCATTTTCAGTGCAAAATTGTTTTGGAAGTTTTTTGCCAAGTAACCTCAGTATATTGAGGTAGACTATCACGTAGGTATCAGGTATTAGGTAGTCTACCTCAGTACTGGGTTATTTGGCGAACACCTGCTAAAACAATTTTGCACTGAAGATAGTCTCCAATGGCAAGGCAGAAAGGTTGTACTTAACATCCTTAGACCATGGCCTATCAGCCTGGCTAATGGTACTTTGACACTGGCCATGATAATCTAAGATCAAGATTAAATATACCAGTATTTAATAATGTATTTACATAGAGAATTTAAATAAATTTAGGAATATTTGTGGTACGATTCATAAAAATCTTAGAAATAAAAAAAGACCCAGCACAAGGATTAAATTTTATAAGACCCCCTTTATAGGGCAGTACTCTGGGGAAATGAAAAAAGGTAAAATACTACTTTACTTCATTGTACTGTGAGGCTATGATGGCACATAAGCCAAAACCTGACTCCTCCTGTTATCAGTTCTTGTGATAAGGGGTGGTAAATATATATACCAGAGAGTGCTACCTAAAGTAACTTGACCGCAGTGTTCACTGGTAAGTATACTTACCACATTTATTATGGGTTGGATCTCAGAATAGTATTACTGTATAAAATGACAGAACATATTTTATTCACTAAATTATTTACATATTTGTATTATAATTGCTAGAAATTCCACTTGGTTGGAAAAAACTTGTACTCGCAAACTGTCGAGGAGCTTGTCCATTTTTAGACCACTCCATATTATCTTCGTCCTGCTCATCGTCTGATAATGAACTAATTATGACCTCTTCATCCATTTCATTATTTCTAAAAATGTCATTGTCTTGACCAACATTGTCTTCCACAACATCATCGTCATCCGAATCACACCTCAATGATACACCTGTGGATGTACTTGGGGTAGATACTGTTGGTAGGTAATCATCAGCATCATCATCTCCACCAGCCTCAGAATCTTCTGCCATGTTATCAGTCACAGACAGATTTTCTAATATCTCTTTTTCTGTGAGATACTGTGAATCCATATCTGTGACAAGAAATAATACCATTGGGATTTTTGCTCCTATGATTACAATTATTTTTTGCAGCACTCTAATACTTAATTTATTATAATTATTTAGATTTTATATCAGTACAAAACGATGCATGGATTAGATATCCATGCATAACGAGAATGCAAAATGTGTGTTGCAGTTTAGATGCACACACACACACACACACACACACACACACACACACACACACACACACACACACACACACACACACACACACACACACACACACACACACACACACACACACACACACACACACACACACACACACACACACACACACACACACACACACACACACACACGCACGCACGCACGCACGCACGCACGCACGCACGCACGCACGCGTGCGTACTATATATTCCTTCTAGTTTGTGTGTGTGTGTGTGTGTGTTTGTGTGTGTAACACTAATGTTAATAATAATAATAATAATAATTATTATTATTATTATACTTTATCAAACAGAAGTGTGTGTGTGTGTGTAATATATATTTATGTTTTATATAAAATTATATTATAAGAATTATTTAATCCATTATTATAACAAAATTGGTAAGTATAAAGCAGCTGTGCAAATTGTAATACGTAAACACAGTAATAAAATTGCTAATAATTCACCTATTACATAATAATTCTTATAACAATTTTTAATATTTATTTATTATAAATAAAAGTTTATTTATTTATTATTTATAAATCTATTTTATAATAAAATGATTGATAACAACAATGTTATACTTAGAATCGTGCATAATCTTTGCGTTTTTCATTGCATGTTTGCTTTCATTTCTTTATATCATGTAAACTATAAATTCTAGAATGACACTGCCCCTACAAGTTTGAAAAAAAGTATTTATATTAATGTATTTTGTATAAACTTTGGGCTTTGTCAATAAACTTAAACATGTAAACAAAAAATAAGCATAAATGAAGTGCTCTAAAATTTGGTAATTCTTCATTTTGAGGTTAGACTTACACATTTCATCTTTTGCTCACTCCTACACAGGACAAAGAAGATGTAATAATGTTATAAACTATAGCTAAAAGAACAATAAATATATATACATTAAATATTTACCTTATTCTTGTTAGAATCCTTATGAAAATCACCTTGAAAGTCAAGAGAAACACAGCACAAACAAAGTACACCTAGTAGATGCTCACTGGTAAACATGGATACCACTATTAATGAAACATGATATTACAGAGGCTGTAGAGAGAGAAATTCAAAGAGCGGTAAATATACATTCCAGAGACTGTTACTGTACTTACAATGAATAAACACCATAAGGCTCATTTTAAGCGTACTTTTATATACAAAGTAGACCTTAAACCAAGTGGTATCTATAGTTACCAGCAACCTATAAAGGATTATAAGACAATTGTAATACCCATATTGATTTAAACAAGTGAGGCATGGGTCATGACAAAAAAGGAAAGTGGCAAGAATCAGAGTGCTGAAATGCAGTTTCTTTGAAATACTTTAAATTATCCATTGCAAGATAGAATAAGGAATGAGGATATCAGATCAGGACTTGAAGTAAAGGACATATATGAAATTATTTCAATTTACAGGAGACTATGGTGGGATCATCTGCAAAGGATGACAGATGATCGATTGCCGAAAGTGGCACTGAACTATAAAGCCATGGGTAGAAGAGACATGGGTTGTCCGAGGATGAGTTGGATGCCGGAACGATTTATATAACCTAATCCTTGAAGAGGAGAAGAAGAAGAGACATATTTATATTAAATAATAATGTGTTTAACTAGTTGGGGTTGAGTTAGTTGAGGTAGATGTGATGATCTTCATCACTAGCTCAAGTCAGATGCCTACTGCTGAGGATGCCAGATCCGGATTAACAGGCTCTAGATTATGTACATATCTTACGTGTATTGGTACATGTTAAAACTGGTGTAAATGACTATTAATATACCTATCAAGTTGATATCATGTAAGTCAGTAAACTAGTTTTATTTAAGCAGCGTTTTAGTTACTGATTTTTTTTTTTTTTTTGTTAAAAATAATACTATGTATGCATAAGTATGAGGGGCGGCTGATAAGTAAAGCAAAACAAATAATGTAATGCAAATGGCTATAACAGGAAAACAAAATAATGTAGAGCACGACGGGTGCTGCCATCTTATAGCAACATTCTTGTATTACAAATGTCCCAAATCTCATTGACCAACTCCTTCTCGTTTTCTGTCAGTTGCCATTGTTATGGAGTCAAGTACACCAGCTATGACAATGCGCCTAAAACAACGTGCAGTGATTGAATTTTTAACAGCTGAAAAAGTGAATGCTAGTGACATTCATCATCGTATAAAAGACGTTTATGGTGATGAAACTGTTGGTTGAAATACCATGAGTAGGTGGGCAATAAAATTTCGTGCATCGGAAGCTGGTAAAGTGAATACTGAGGATGAACCTCGCAGTGGTTGACCAGTTTCTATGACTGATGAGAAGCACCAAATGGAGGTGAATGAATTGATTCAAAATGACTGTCGCATCACACAATGCATTGCCACCCGGATAGGCATATCAAAAGAGCAGGACACATTATTGTAGAACTGGGCTACCGTAAAATCTGTTCGCAGTGGGTGCCATGCACACATCGCGTGCAATCACCAAGGTTCTTGTGAACTTGAAATTTGAACCCATTCCACACCTTCCACACTCACCAGATTTGGTGCCCTGTGATTTTCACTTTTTTCCACATTTAAAGAGGGATATTAAGGGTATTCATTTCACCACAGATGATAAACTGAAAGATGCAGTGAGGTCGTAGATCAAGGAAACACCACTGGCATTCTTAATTGACCAGATGAGATAACTGTTTCATCATTAAGATAATATGTAGCTGTAAATGGTGACTACATAGACAAATAAATGTTAGTTTTTGAAAATAGTTACTAACTGCAAGCAGTGATTAGTCTATGTTACTGTGTTTCAGTCAGACACATCAAACATAAGATCATGGTCAGTGTGGCATTAGTTATGGTAAGGTTTGCACATAAGAAAGGGATCAATGCGGAGGAGTTCACAAAAAGGTTTCAAGAAGAATACTTGAACAATACCAGCGTAAGTTATCGAGATGGTATTTTTAAATTAACTTTCTCTTCTTTAACAGTTCTTCACAAAAGTAATTTTTGAATTTTGTACAGCACACAGTCAGCCCTAGATCAGAACACAGATTGCTGTGTGAGAGGCAAAATGAAGTAATCGGGAAGCTGAAGAAAGCAATTCAACACAAAGAGCCTTCCAACACTGCCGAAGTACCCAGTTGGCCATTTGGTAAGTACATATAGTAATAGATCGGTACATGTTTATATGTACATTTTTTATTTCATAAGTTTTAAAAGAATTTATCTTAAAAATATAGAATTTAAAATCTTGTTGCTCGAATTAAAACTGGTTTCTGAAACTAGCTGTCTATGTATTTCTAATTTAAAACCTAAATACTTACAACTTTAAAGTTTACGTGTTGGTGTCCTAAGACTTTAGTTCTCTCACTTAATCATTCAGGCAGGCACTGAATAAACATTCTTTCATGAACAATTTAATGTTGTTTTTTTTTCATATATAAAGATATCATAAACACAACAGATTACTTCAAACTGTTAGCTATCATTTGTTACACAAAATAACAAATTTTGTTTCTTCAAAAACAAGTCAAACCTCCGCTCAACAGTCCCTGAAAGGACCAAGGCGTACCGCACGGCTGTTGTGTGCAATGTGACGGATGCATGGCTAGTACAACGCGCCACCAGCCGCTAGTTGCGGAGTTCACAGCCAGAAGGCGGCGCTGTTATCTCAGTGCCTACTCAGTTCAGCCTCACGATACTGAGTGCAAGCCATACGGAGCCTCCCGCTGGGAATTGAACCCGGGACTACGAGCGCATCAAGCGCCTGCGCTAGCCACTAGACCACCAGAAGGGTCAATTTGGTTTCTTACTCTTGTGTATTTACTAACAACAAGAGTTGCACAGTTTACAGTAAATGAAGGTTATGTGCATGGACAAGAATAGATAGAGATAATAGACAGAGGCTCCCTACAACCCTCTGCTGAGAGGCAGAAGGGGCAGATAAAGAAGAAGAAGAAGAAGACAGGACTTCCACCATATTTATTTGTTAAGGACACACATGTTTCTTCTTCTGATAGTTTCTATCCGTTTCGGATGTTGGATATCATACAGACTATTTTAACTTTCTGTACTGCTGCACGGAATAAGTCAGTTGTATTCATGCCAAACCAGGTCCTTAAATTTCTCAGCCATGAGATTCTCGGTTGCCCAAGTCCTCTCTTTCCAAGTACTTTTCTCTGCAGTTTTGACTGCAATAAGTAAAATCTCTGTTCATTTCTCATGAGATGTTATCTTCACTGTGTTAATAACTTTTCTTTCTTTCTTCATCTTTCTAAGGACTTCAACATTAGTTATATGTGCTGTCCATGAAATGCTCAGTATTCTACGGTAAAGCCACATTTCAAAAGATTCCAATTTTTTAGTTGTGGCTTCAGTCAAAGTCCAAGATTCTATACCGTAGAAGAGGACCAAGAATATGTAGCAGCATAAAAGTCTCATCTTTGTGTTTATTGTTAAATACATGTTTCTAATAAATAATATTATTTATTAACATAGGCGATTCTGATCACTTGGGACACTAGAGATGAGAAAGGAGATAATCTCTAACAGACACTCCTTATTCAGTCACCTGCAACAAACAAACAAACAGCATGTGTGGGACTGAATTTATTGTTTCAATTTATTGTTACAAATTAAATGATTACTGCAATTAATCATTTGTGTTCTGTGCAGAATATTAGTGTCAATTGTATAGAGCAGCGTTTCCCAAATTTTTAAAATGAAACATACTTATTGCACCCTATTTTTACACTTAATCACAATTAGTCAGTATCATTATCAAATTATTATACTAAATTTAATTATTTCACTACGACTCGGAACACAAAACTTTTTATGGGTAAAAACGTAAAAGCTTTACCTTACAACCTGAACCGGTTTTCACTTTTAAAAAGCTTCTTCAGAGGTTTTTTCACACCTCTGAAGAAGCTTTTTAAAAGTGAAAACCGGTTCAGGTTGTAAGGTAAAGCTTTTACGTTTTTACCCATAAAAAGTTTTGTGTTCCGAGTCATAGTGAAATAATTATATTTAGTTAAGAAACGGACACGTCATGGACAACGAAATCCAAGAATTATTATACGGTTACTGTACAAATAAATCTGCAATTGCTAGCAACAAATCCATATTATAATACACAAATTTGATATTTTATAATACAATTTTGTTAATCCATCATTGTATGTTATTTCAGATGATGAGAATTGCCATAACCAACATAAAAAAACTATTATATTGGAGCAAAAATATGGAAATAGTAGTCATGACAAATCATTGTTACTGTTACATGAAGCACAAATACTAAACAAGAACATGGAATGCACACAGAAAATTCTGTATTTTTTACAAGCAATCAACAGGCTGAAACAAATAGCGAATGAAAAATCGACGATTGCGTCGACAGAGCTACACCCTATACTGTTTCCAGACGACTTCGGTTCTCAAGTAGCAGTACAGAGTAAAGTAAAATTAAAGAACAAAATAGACAGCCAAGATTCAGTGTTGTCGTATTTTGAAGAAGATTCAGGAATTCAAGACTGCAGTCAACTGACGCCTCAGTCAAACGAAGACATAAGATTTGTTTCCGGAGGTGTTTTAAAATATATCATGAAGACTACGAACACGGACATGCTTATATTAAATTCAGTGAAATCTGTGCTGAAGTTTGTTGACTACGAAGTGAAAGTGAACACAATTGAGTGCTTCAGAAACTGGAGGGGATCACTGGTTGAATACGCAGTGTGTGTGCTTACCGATTGTAGCCATGTTAATCACGATTGTTTTAATCTGGTGTATAAGTTTGTTACTGGCGTTTTACAAGATATGTGGGGCAGCTGTGAATTGAATAAGGTGAGCATTGTGATAAAACAATTTTTGTCATCATCATCATCACCACTAAGGATTAGGCCTTAGATCTGTTCCGGAACCCATCTCCTCTTCGGTCTACCAACATCTCTCTTCCCAGTAGAGTGATAACCCAAGCCAGCCACAGGTAGACGGATATCAGGCATGTGATTCAAGTGTTCAGACCATCTCCTGTGGTCTTCAATCTTCTGGTGCAATGATACAATGTTTAAATCTTGCCTAAAATCCTTGTTCCTTCTCCGACCCAAGAGAGAACAACCTTGCGTCCCTCTTAGAAATTTTATTTCGGCTGCCTGAAGCCGTTGTTTTGCCGTTGCATGAATCCTCTAGACATCTCTTTTACCAACAGTCCATGTTTTACTAGCATACAGGAGTGTGGGGACAGCCACAGTTTTATTAAATTTCATTCGAGTATCCTTCCGTGTTTTATTTTTCATGTACCAATGAATAGTTCCACAGATGTGTCTAAATTTTGTTAGTTTACTATCCCAATCAATATCAGTTCCATATGATATATTACAACCCAAGTAATTAAAATGACTAATTTGGTCCAAAATTTGATTATTCATGACTATCTTAGTTCTTGTAGGATACCTGGGCTGAAATGCCATCGTTTTAGATTTCGTAGCAGAGATCTGTAGCCCATAGTCTTGTATGATACTACTGAACATAAATATCACCCGTAAAGCAATGCATTCACATAAATATTTCACTGAAGTGATAACAATTTTTGTCTTTGAACAATTATGCCTGAGTTTACTCAATTTTGCGAGAGTTCAGTACCTCAGTTTGCATGTAATAAACACACTATGTATACACTTGACTTGCAAGTTTCAATTTAGTCGCTGCTACATTTAGTTTTTCCAAAAAACAATTACTTTTTGTGTGTATAAAAATGTTGCCTAATACACTTTTCATAGAATTATTTCCTATGTCAGAGACTGAAAGGATTAGTTATAATATAATAATAACAATAATAATATGTCTATACCATACTTTTATCTTTTGATCAAACAAATAATGATTCGATGATATGTACATTACACAAAACAAATATTGGTGGCAACTTTGTTTGAGGCTTTCACGCCCAGCTTCAATGTTATGAGAACTCCAGGCTATAAGCCCATGGTCTAAGGTTGTTTGGTGCAAACGTTTTGGGATGCCTTCGATGGCCATCCGCAAAACACTGACAAAGGTTATGTAGTCAGTGACCACTGAACTGTGGTTAGGGCTAGTGGCTGTGAGTAGGATACCCAATGCTGTGCCAGAAGCACGCACTCGCCAATGGCGACCATTGCATCCTCTTTGAAGAGACGAGGCTTCTGTTGTTGGTGATTGCATAAATCCCTTGCCTGCATACGAAGTCTGTCTAGATTCAGAAACATGCATCTATTGCAATGAATCGGTGGGGTGAGTCCCTCTCATTGAGTGCTCTTTGGACGTGAGTTGTGGCTAACCAATAAGAATTTGCCTTTCTTCTGATTGGCTGGTGGTGTTAGACAACAACTTCGTGCGGACACCAAAAGTTTATAAGTCTGGGTGTCCTACTCACAGCCACTAGCTTTAACCACAGTACAGTGGTCACTGACTATGAAACCTTTGTCAGTGTTTTGCAGCCTTCTGCACTGAAGATGGCCGTCGAAGGCATGACCAAAACGTTTGCATCAAACAACCTTGGACCAGGCCTTACAGCCCGGCAAGTCGAAGTTCTCATAACATTGCAACATTGCAGAGAAAGTTTTACCTATTACTTCTCTAATATTTTATATGTAGTGTGTGTGTGTGTGTGTTTAATATTTTATTTTATAATTTATTTAATAAGTTTATATAATGTGTCAAAGTAAATTACAATGCTTAATTAATTAGTTACACCATCCTATCTTGTCATATTCCTACCAATCTACGCCACCAAACGTACATGTCTAAGGAATTACCTTCCTGTAGATTACAGTCAGTTCTTCTGATATTCTTGATTCTACATCTACTAAAGTCAACAACATTTTTTTTTATTGCCCATCTAAGGACCACATGCCATTTTCAATTCTTTATTCTTTGTTCTTTTCTTTTTCTCCAATATTCTTTCATCTTTCACTATGTCTCTTCTTCCTGTCTTCAGTCCACTTTGAACCTGGTTTCTCTCTCTTCTATCCTGGACTCTTTCCATTTTTAACACTTTTGCCCGAAAAACTTCTCTTTCAATCGATTCTTCTGCGTTTATATTATTTTTTTTCTAAATCCTTTTACTTCCATGTTCCATAAGGAAATGGAAGTATGGTGATGGCAAAAAAAATTGTGGTCGAGAGTATTGCAGATTCTGATTTTACTACCTTCAAAACATGAAAAAAAGTCATTTTACTTCCATGTTCCTTAAGGAAATGGAAGTAATGGTGATGGCAAAAAAAATCGTGTTCGAGATTATTCCAGATTCTGATTGTACTACACTCAAAACATGAAAAAAAGTCATTTTTCGAAAAGTGTGTGTGTGTGTCTGTCTATCTGTAGTTTTTTTTCTATGGCAAACAATAACAGCCGCAATTCAAACTGAATCAAATCATTTTTTGCATACAGCCCTGATTTGTAGAGTTCTCACGACCTATTGTTTTTGGTGAAGATCGGTTGAGGGAAAGGGATAGTTTACCTGCAACGGTTTTTTTTTTAAATCAAGGGTAATTGTTTTCTATGGCAAACGATAACAGCCGCAAATTCAAACAGAATCAAATAATGTTTTGCATACAGCCCTGATCTGTAGAGTACTCAAGACCTATTGTTTTAGGTGAAGATCGGTTAAGGGAAAGGGGTAGTTTACCTGCAACATTTTATGTTTTAAAAGGGTATTTTTTATGGCAAACGATAAGAGTAGCAAATTCAAACAGAATCAAATAATTTTTTGCATGTACCCCTGATCTGTAGAGTACTCAAGACCTATTGTTTTAGGTGAAGATCGGTTAAGGGAAAGGGGTAGTTTACCAGCAACATTTTATGTTTTAAAAGGGTATTTTTTATGGCAAATGATAAGAGTCGCAAATTCAAACAGAATCAAATAATTTTTTGCAAGTAGCCCTGATTTGTAGAGTACTCAAGACCTATTGATTTTGGTGAAGATCGGTTAAGGGAAAGGGGTAGTTTACCAGCAACGTTTTTTTATCGGGTGTAATTTTTCTATGGCAAACGATAACAGCCGCAAATTCGAACAGAATCAAATAATGTTTTACATACAGCTCTGAATTGTAGAGTTCTCAAGTCCTATTGATGTTGGTGAAGATCGGTTGAAGGAAAGGGGTAGTTTACCTGCAACATTTTCTGTTTTAACAAGTATAATTTTTTATATGATGAACGATAACTGCCGCAAATTCAAACAAAATCGACTACGTTTTTGCATACCTTTTTGAATTAAAGAGAACTCTAGGTCTGTTGATTTTGTTGAAGATCGGTTAAGGGAAAGGGGTAGTTTACCAGCAACATTTTATGTTTTAAGAAGGGTAATTTTTTTTGCGAAAGATAACTGCTGCAAATTCAAACAGAATCAAATAATGTTCTGCATACACCCCTGAATTGTAGAGTTCGCAAGATCTGTTGTTTTTGGTGAAGATCGGTTAAGGGAGAGGGGTAGTTTACCTGCAACATTTTATGTTTTAACAAGGGTAATTCTTTATATGACGAACGATAACTGTCGCACATTCAAACAGAATCAAATATTATTTTGCATGCACCCCTGAATTGTAGAGGACTGAAGGTCTATTGATTTTGGTGAAGATCGGTTAAGAGAAAGGGGTAGTTTACCTGCAACGTTTAAGAGTAAAGTACTTAATATTGATAAATAATGTATCCTAATAAGAAGCTCATAATAATCCACTGTAGAAACGTAGATGAAATATCTATAAATGAAGAAGTTAGGTGAACGGGGTGGGGGTAATTTTCTATAAATGAAAATTATAGTTGATTGGGGAGGGGATAATTTTTTATATGTGTACTACGTTATCAGCACTAAAGAAGTAGTTCTTTGTTAAAAATCCTTCCCAGGCTGTTTAGCCGTAGTCCAATGTTTTCTGCAAAACCAGACTTTTCGGCAGTCCATCGACTGCCATCATCAGTGAAAATCACGAGTGCGAAAACGTCAGGTGGTATACGTTAGTGACCACAGTACCGTGGTTAAGGCTGAAGCAATAAGTAGAAAGAAGTAGTTTCTATGGTAATATTTCATTTCGAATATGATTTTAAATATAAATCTTAGAACATGGAAGTCATGTATGGTTCTCCATACCGATTTTTTCGAAAAGTGTCTGTGTGTCTGTCTGTCTGTGTGTCTGTCTGCGTGTAGATTTTTTTCTATGGCAAACGATAAGAGCCGCAAATTCAAACAGAATCAAATAATGTTTCGCATACAGTCCTGAATTGTAGAGTTCTCAAGATCTGTTGTTTTTGGTGAAGATCGGTTCAGAAAAAGGGGTAGTTTACCTGCAACATTTTATGTTTTAACAATGGTAATTTTTTTCTATGGCAGACGATAACAGCCCCAAATTCAAACAGAATCAAATAATGTTTTGCATACAGTCCTGAATTTTAGAGAACTCAAGGCCTGTTGATTTTGGTGAAGATCTGTTATGGGGAAAGGGTAGTTTACCTGAAACATTTTTTGTTGTAACAAGAGCAAAGTATTTAATTTTGATAAATAAAGTATCCTGATAAGAAGATCATAATAATACACTGTAGGAACGTAAATGAAATATCTAAATGAAGAGGCTAGTTAATGGGGTGGGGGTAATTTCCTATAAATGAAAATTATAGTTGAAGGGGGAGAGGATAATTTTTTATGTGTACTACATTATCGGCAAGAAAGAATTAGATTGTTGTTAAAATTCCTTCCTGGGCTGTTTGGCCGTAGTCCAATGTTTTCTGCAAAACCAGACGTTTCAGCAGTGCCATCGACTGCCATTATCAGTAAAAATCGAGTGCGATAACATGAGGTGTTATACATTAGTGATCACAGTACTGTGGTTAAGGCTGAAGCAATAAGTAGAAAGAAGTAGTTTCTATGGAAATATTTCATTTCGAAAATGATTGTAAATATAAATCTTAGAACATGGAAGTCATGTGTGGTTCTCCATACCGATATTTCCTTAATCCAACTTGATGTTGACTTTTTTCCCCACAGATATTTGAATTATCTTGTTGTTGCATCCTCTTCGTTCACTTTATTAATTTAATAATATATATAAACTTTCACTAATGAACTTACTGTTGTCACTTCCCAAACGTTTCGAGATGTTGTTTCTCTTCTTCAGTGGGTGTATACTGATTGTCGATTACAGAATAACCGTTACGGAAAAATGGTGTGTGTGGTGGGGGTTGATGGTGGGAAGGGATTGGCGCTGAGGTTCGAATTGTGTGTGTGGATCAGTGTATCGAATAGTGTATGTGATTTATAATGTATTTGTTCATTTAATATGTTGTTTGGTTGTAGTGTGTGATATCTGTATATTTCAAATTGTTCAGCTGTGTTTAGTTTTCTACTTTTAGGTAAGTAGTGTAATATTTCCATGTTGTGTTCTGTGTTTGTGTAACTGTGGTTTTCGTTATGTAAATGTGTGGCAAATGTGGAATGTATGTAGTTTGTGGTGAGGGCTTTTAAATGTTCAGAAAATCTGGAAGAAAAAGATCTTCCTGTCTGGCCGATGTAGAATTGTTGGCAATCATTACAGTTTAATTTATAAACCCCTGTTTTGCTGTATGTGTCAATGTCTTTGTTAGTATTATTTATGTGTTTTCTAATGGTGTTGTTGGTTCTGTAGGCTACTTTATAATTGTGTTTCCTAAATGTGTTTGCTATTTTATGTGTATTGGAATTGTAGTATGTAAGTGTTATGTATTTGTTGGGTTGTGTGCTGTTGGTCAGATGTGTTTTACTTTTTGTGTTGAGGATTCGTTTGTGTAGTTTATTTATTAATTCGGGGTTGTATCCATTTTTGACTGGTATGTATTTAATTGTGTTTAATTCATCTTGGTAGTCATGTGTGTTTAGGGGTATTGAAGTGAGCCTATGGAGCATGTAGTTGAAAGCTGCATGTTTATGTTGAGTTGGGTGGTTGGATGTGTTGTGTATGACCATGTCTGATGTGGTGGGTTTTCTGTATATTTTGTATGTGTGTGTGTTGTTTGTTTTGGTGATTGTAAGGTCTAAGAAGTTTATGCTGTTATTTAATTCTATTTCAAGTGTGAATTTTAATTTATGGTGTATAGTGTTAATGTATTTGTGGAAATTTTCTATTTGTCTTTTGTTGCCGTTGTAAAGGAGTAAAATGTCGTCAACATACCTATGCCAATATATTATTTTATCGGTGTATTTGTTGTTGTTCAGTATGTGTTTCTGTTCTATGGTGTGTATAAATATTTCGGGTAGTATACCTGATATAGGGGAGCCCATGGGTAGTCCATCTGTTTGTGTGTAATACATGCTATTGTGTGCGATAAAAGTAGAAAACTAAACACAGCTGAACAATTTGAAATATACAGATATCACACACTACAACCAAACCAGGGGTGCCTACAGGGGGGTATCGTGTCGCCATTGGCGACATTTGAAAAATTTTTGGGGGGGATTTTTTTTTTACTGTTGTATGAAATTTACTATTACTAAAAATACCGAATACAATGTGAGAACGTATTTCCTGGTCGCAATTTGCGTCAAAGCTTGCTTAAGGGGGCTGCATGGTGTATCATGTGATGAGACATCCACGAATCACAGTACAATAATTTTAGTGTACAAAATACAGCTTTATATTTTAATTTATTAAAAAAGCGATTATTTGTAAATACATATTGAAAAACAAAGAAGGCGAGACTGGTCAAGTTGTAGGCTAAACAATTTTTTGAAGTCATAAAATACTTAAAGAAAATTAGATCGTTTGAAAGCGAATGGAAGTTCCCTACGTAGGTGGAACAGACGCTTTCAAACGACCTAAAGTTCTTTAATTATTTTGCTGCTTCAAAAAATTTTCTCGTGTACAACTTGAGCAGTCTCACTTTCCTTATTTATCTACATTTATTTTCAAATAATCGCTTATTTGATAAATTTACATATAAAGCTTTATTTTGTACACTAAAATATTATACTACGAGGGTGCTTTCACATGTGCGGACTTTTTTTTTTTTAGTAATCGAGCCTGGAGTTGGGGGGGAAGCGACATAGGGCTTGGGGGGGATCGGCACCACTGAACCAAACAACATATTAAATGAACAAATACATTATAAATCACATACACTATTTGATACACTGATCCACACACACAATTCGAACCTCAGCGCCAATCCCTTCCCACCATCAACCCCCACCACACACACCATTTTTCCGTAATGGTTATTCTGTAATCGACAATCAGTATACACCCACTGAAGAAGAGAAACAACATCTCGAAACGTTTGGGAAGTGACAACAGTAAGTTCATTAGTGAAAGTTTATAGATATTTGAAGATCTGCTTTATCAACCTATTGTCGTCTTTCTATATAAATGTCCAAAAAATAATAGTCTTCTTTATCTCATTGTTTCTGTTATATTTTCTATACTTTGATATATTTCATCATTACTTCTTAATTTCCAACCTTCTGAAGTTTTTCGTGGGCCTAATATTCAACAACTTTTTATTTTTTCCAGTTGTTTACACTATACTATTTTGATTTGCCACCATATATTAAATCTATTAATGGTACTTTCTGTTAATGTATTGAACACACTTTTTTATTAGTTTATCCATCCTGCTCAACTATACAAATTGTATCTCTTTGTTTTCTTTTTTGATTTCCTTCTTTAATTTTGATGTTATTCCATTTCTGTTGATAATTAACTGTGAGGCTTAACAGGCTTCTAACATTGTAACCAAGTACTGTATATTGTAACAACTGCATTTCAGAGAAAAATCCATCTTTTGTTTAAAAGAAGTTTTAAAAGACATTTTCTTATTCCTATACCGGTATTTTGTGTCTTTAACCAAATGTTCCTTCACCAGAATCCTCTCAAGGTCTGCCCCTCTAGTACGAGTGCGGTCTTGGTTATATTTGCAGTAGGTGTGCCAGGGCGGAGAGATGACTTATTGTAACTAATGGTTCATGACTTGATAATTATTTAGTACTATATACAGAGGTTGTTCTGGAACTATTTAAAATATCGGTATGGAGAACCATACAGGACTTCCATGTTCTAAGATTTATATTTAAAATCATATTCGAAATGAAATATTTCCATAGAAACTACTTCTTTCTACTTATTGCTTCAGCCTTAAACCACAGTACTGTGGTCACTAACGTATACCACCTCATGTTTTCGCACTCGATTTTCACTGAGATGGAAGTCGATGGCACTGCCGAAAAGTCTGGTTTTGCAGAAAACATTGGACTACGGCTAAACAGCCCGGGAAGGAATTTTAACAAAGAACTACTTCTTTGTTGCCGATAACGCAGTACACATACAAAATTCTCCCCTCCCCCTTCAACTATAATTTTCATTTATAGAAAATTACTCCCACCCCGTTCATCTAACCTCTTCATTTATAGATATTTCATCTACATTTCTACAGTGGATTATTATGAGCTTCTTATCAAGATACTTTATTTATCAAAATTAAGTACTTTAATAGATCTTGAGAACTCTATAATTCAGGGCTGTATGCAAAAGACTAGTTGATTCTGTTTGAATTTGCGGATTTTATCGTTTGCCATAGAAAATACCCTTGTTAAAATATAAAATGTGGCAGGTAAACTACCCCTTTCCCTTAACCGATCTTCACCAAAACCAATATATCTTGAAAACTCTATAATTCAGGGCTGTATGCAAAAGAGTAGTTGATTCTGTTTGAATTTGCGGCTGTTATCGTTTGCCATAGAAAACAATTACCCTTGATTAAAAAAAAACTGTTGCAGGTAAACTACACCTTTCCCTCAACCGATCTTCACCAAAAACAATAGGTCGTGAGTACTCTACAAATCCGGGCTGTATGCAAAAAATTATTTGATTCTGTTTGAATTTGCGGCTGTTATCGTTTTCCATAGAAAAAAATCTATAGACACACAGACACACACAAGGACACTTTTCGAAAAACGACTTTTTTTCATGTTTTGAGTGTAGTACAATGAGAATCTGCAATAATCTTGAACACGATTTTTTTGCCATCACCATACTTCCATTTCCTTAAGGAACATGGAAGTAAAAGACTATTCAAAAATTAAAAATTAAGAAAAAACAACAAATATATGTATCTCCAACATGTGTAAACATAGATCCAGAAGTGCTTTGTCTTCAAGTAAAGGACAGGTAATAATTTTGTCGACATTTCTATTCTGAAGGAAAAATAATAAAATATGAAAGTTACCAGAAGGAACACAAATAGTATGGCAAAATAGGTTGTTCCATATATGTTGCCTGGCTTGAAGTGTACAAAAAAAAGGGACTCAGAGCTTTATCTTTAGTAGTTTTCAAGAAATCTGCCAAAAATTTCAATAAATGGGACTCCAAAAACATAATTTATGGGTTTGGCATACAATAACTTTGTTGTTTTGACAATAATCTAAGCTAACATTGGAATAACTATTGTAAAGAATTTAATTATAAAAAAATAATGTAAATAATTTTAGTTAAAAACAGACACAAGTTTGTGAAATTTGTGTTTTGTAAAAACCAATATGTCGCAGAAAATATTACAATCCTAAATCAGGCAAAAAATATCTAGTGTTTTGTTTAAAAAACAGCTGATGATTATAAAACACTTTTTTTATGTTATTCTTTAGTGGAGGAAAAAGTCATTCTATAAAAGTTCTATGCGTCTTTGCCCTGTAATGTAATTCTTTTGACACCGACAGTTTCATCACACTACACATTGGCTGAAAATTTAAAGGCAAAATAGAATGTGGGCTAGTCTTCAAGTTAAACTATGTCTGTCAGAATTTAATTTTCAATTAATTGTGTTACCCCGAGGCTGCTTTGGGTACTACAAGTATTATACAATTTTACATGAACAGATTACTGGCCTGTTGCACAACCCCCTACCAGGAGGACCAGAGACTCTTCTATCAGGAATACCTTAGCCGAAAGGCCCCTGTTGTGGGGCACAGCAGCAGATTTGCCCTCACCCTTCTCTTTGTGAGATAGGATTTGGTGGCTTTATATCAGTTATTCTGATATGGAACGTTTCTTAGTATTTCCAGTGCTCACCTATTGGCATCAGTGAGCACTCTAAGATCCTAAGCCACCCAAAATTAAGAAATTCAAATGAAAAAAGAAAGACACCCTAGCCCTTGAGTACTCTAATAGCATTGGGGTCAGAAAGAACAAGAGTCAGTCAAGAGAGACTAGACAGAAAAAATTAAAGAAAGGGATCTCACCCACGACAAGTTGAAGCAAATGAGAATCCAGTTAGGGCACATCGGGATTGTCAAACCCATATCCACAAGATGTGGACCCCTGATGAAACATTACAACATGGAAATCCAGAGTGACTTTGGGAATACAGCTTAACAAATCAATTTGTATGGGTTCCCTGCTATATGCAGATGACGTAGTTCTTATTCAAGAAAATGAGGACGATTTTACAAAGAGCTATGTTTCAATTACAAGAAGTAGTAAGAGAGTACTCACTGACAATTTCAGTAAGAAACACCAAAATCATGGCCTTTAAAGGTAAATATCCAGTGAGGACTAAAATAGTTACAAACAACAGCACTTTAGAACAACTGAGCTGTTTTAAATTTCTCAGATGTGCTGTAAGCTATGAGTCTGAATACGATATAAAAGAGAAGTTAAATAAATTTAGGAATATTTGTGGTATGATTCATAGAAATCTTACAAATAAAACACAACATTGTACAAAGATTAGATTTTATAAGACAATTGCAATACTCACATTTACATATGCAAATGAGGCGTGGGTCATGACAAAAAAAGGAATGTGCCTAAATTGAAAGTGCTGAAATGGAGTTTCTTGAAGTACTTTAAACTATACTTTGCAAGATAGAATAAGAAATGAGGACATCAGAGCAGAACTCGAAGTAGAGGACATAAATGAAATTATTTCAGCTTACAGAAGACAATGTTGGGATCATTTGCAAAGGATGACTGAGGATCGATTGCCGAAAGTGACACTGAACTATAAACCCATTGGTAGAAGAGATGTGGGTCGTCTGAGGATGAGATGGGTGCCGACAGGTAATCCTTGAACGGAAGAAGAAGAAGAAGAAGAAGCAGAAGATGATGATGATGATGATGATGATGAATTGTGTTTAAAATTAGTTTGCATTTAAAATTTTAATTTTACTGATAAAAAAGTACAATTCTATTTCACTTATGTTTTAAAAATATCTCACTTATTCACTCAGTACATGTTGATATTGACAATGTGTGTGGATTTTGCAGTGAAAATGTAAAAGCTATTGAATACTGATATTGTTATCCTACATGTATAGTTCTAGACCACATTGTTAACAATTTATGCGATAGTGATGTTCTACGAAGGAGTTATTTCTCATTTGAATATGAAGATGAAGTTTAAAATATTCTTCAAACAATTGAACATAGGCACACTACAAGTTTACAAAGAATTTCTATGCAACTTAATACTCCACAAACTATGGTGAACATTGTGTTTTTATCGAGTATATCTGTTCCATGTGCAGAAAGTGCAGCATCTTCAACCAAGAGTTGCAATTTTTCAATTGTTGCAAGGGTTGATTGTCAAAGGGTGATGGTCTGGCTAGCTACCTAGCACTGAGAAACCAATAGAAAGCTCGTTATTGGTGTCAACATTTGTATGGATCCCTTTGTTTTTAAGAAAAGACTGCAATAAACACTTCAACATATACATTTGGGGGGGGGCTTGATATAATAAATACTTGTTCATGGGTGGTGACTATGTGGAAATTAATGTAGACATGTGTGTACCTTTTTTATATACCTAATAAATATTTTTCTCCAGTTTTGTTTGCCTTTACCAGTCAACTGGATTTAATTTTAATTTTTGAATAGTCTTAATTATAGGGTGGGTTTTAAACAAAAAATTGATATTTTTGCTTGATTTAGAAGAATAACACTTTCTGATTAACTTTTGTCTTTGATTAAAGTTGAACTTCTCAAACTTGTGTTTATTTTCAAGTGTTATTATTTATATAAATTTTCTTACAATTAAATTCTCTACACATTTTATTCACAAGTTTTCATTGCTTAATAGCAATTTAATAAATTCATTGTATATTAATCCTAAAAATAATGTTTTTATTGGTTCTAAGCAATTTTCTTGAAAAGAACTAATGATAATGATATTTTTGTGTGTGCTTCAATCAAATAACATATGGAACCAACACGTATTACAGCATTATGTACACTGGACCCTCTCTTAACTGGTCAGCGCATGACCAGGGGGGGGGGTCGGCCGGTTAAACCGAATTTTCTTTAAAACTAAATTTTGACTCTGATCAAAATGTTTTCATACCATTTACTTATGTGAAAAAAATAATATTAAATTGCAATCTACGTATTGTTCAGCAAATTACTGTAATAAATTATGAGTAGCTCATAGTTACTTGAATAGTTTATAAAGGCCGTTCGCAGTCGTACGGTATAAGTACAGTAACAACAAAACCAAACACTACTACAGTAGGCTACTGTATGTACGTTAAAACTTTTTAGTTTTACAAACACAACATTAATCTAATAAAACATTTGGCGGAATAAAATAATAATTACAGCATTTATGACACCGAACAGTACTGTATATTTCAGTTACATTTTTAAAAAATACATGATTGTTTTCTCTTCTGAATTTTCAATGATTTTTTAAAAGCACTCGCCACATCAAGCATATGTGTTCTTTGTCGTTTTTCCCACCTCGATAACCACCCATCACTAGCGACAAATTCGGCCTGGTTTTTAAGTTTTCTTTGAAAACATAACGCCTTTTCCTTTAATATTGTCCCACTAATCGGCGTACCTTTTCGGCTTTGTCGGACAAACCATACTCAAAAGTCATCATCGACAATCTTGTGTGTTGGTTTTCTAATTGTGCACCGGGACTTAAGTACTTTTTGCGATTCATCCTGCATACAGTCAGGGGCGGACTGGGTCCTCCTAAAGGGCGCAGACCTAGAATTTTCGGAGGGCGCAAGTCAAATGGCCCGTATATACAGTATATATATATATATATATATCAATGTTCGTTTTATATTTTTTATTATATTTCTGCATGTAGTTTAGGATTTGATAAATATGAATCAACATTCTTTGGTAAATAAATAATTAAAAGTGTAAAACGACGGGTGTGAAAAATTCATAATAGATCTATCTTGGTAAAACATTGTAATTTAAGATATGTAGCTTCATTCTACACTTTATTCATAGCATCTATCTACGAATATAATGTTACATAATACTTTTTATTGTAAACAGACTAGAAATTACAGACTAGTAATTAAGCTTTAAAACTCTAAGAGTCTCATCATTTCTGAGCTTTGTTGACAGAGTTCCCTTACAATCAAGTCATTATCGATTGCTGTAACTTTTTCTCTTTCAATCTGCATCATAAGAAAAGATTCAAGATTTGATTGAGACAATGTTGATCTTAATCTGGTTTTGATAAGCTTGAGGTTATAAAACGCCCGTTCACAGCTGACTTGTGTTAGAAGGATCTTTAATAAATATTTATAAACTTTGTAAAGTTGAGTGTATAAGACTGAATACATGTTATAGTCAAATATAATTGTGTAGACACACTTAATACACACATTGCATTTTTCTCCCAAATTACAGGGGCCTTTTCCTTCATCTTCAGAAACCTCAGTGTTGGAAGCTTCACTTTCATTATTCGATGACTCTAATTGCATTTCATACTGTTCATGAAATTTTGATTTTATTTCAGGCCAAACATTAATTAGAGAAATTAACTCTTCTTTCAGCTTTGCATTGTCAATATCACCAATTAACGAACAAATTTTGTCAAGTGCATTATTAGGTATTCCATCTTTCTTGAGCAGGGGAAATCTTCATGGATCGAAACACGCAAGGTCTAGATACAAGTCTTTTTGATCAGAAAACCTCATATTCATGCTCTGATTTATTTTATCCATTAATTTATAAAATACTTTAATCTTAAACTTTTCCTCTACACTTCAATTTTTAAAAGCATCTTCTACTGACTCACCATGTACTTTCTTCACGGGTCAGATCCTTTTCTGAGGAAGTTCCGTCTGTATGCATAGCTTTTCTGCATCTAGGGAGGGATCTTTATTGATTTTCTCTTCAATAGCTAAGGTCATGAATGATACAAACTTATTGGTAGCTTTGACCACTTTATCAAACTCATTTCTATTTTTTTTCAAAGTTTTCTGGACAGTTGCCACAAATGACCAAGCTTGTGCGAAATCTAAGTTTGTTGTTTGTAAGTAATCTGACAAAGGTGTTGTTGAACTAAAGATTTTTAAAAATGTCATAGAAACCAAAACTGTTTCAAAAGAAAGAAATTTAGAGAGAAGGGCATTAGCTTCATATCTGGTCTTCGAATTAAACTCCTTGGAGTTACTTATCACACTCAGGGCTACAACTAAGTCAGGATAAATTACGTTTGGTGGTCTTGTCTCTTCTGTATCTGAAAACCAATAAGCTGAAGACTGATAGATTTTGGTTGCACCATCACTTTTTGACCTCCACCTAGTATTTCCAATTGCAGTCAGACAAATCTTTGGATTTTGTTTTTTATAAACATTTAATCTCTTGCACGACTCTTTGATAAAAACTTGAGTTTCTTGTAAAAGCCTAAAAAATGATATTGCTTCAGGCAAACATTGAGCCACATCAGATATTACAAGATTTAAAACATGTGCATAGCACCAAGTGTGAATGTGATTAGGCACCAGATCTTTGAGTTTTGCTGAGACTCCATTGTACTCTCCATTCATATTCGATGCTCCATCAAAAGTGTTAGCAATACAGTTTTCAACTTTTAGTTCGTTAATCTGAAAGATAGAAAGTAAAGTTTTAAGAAGGCTTTCACCTGTAGTCGATTGCACACTTTTAACTCCTATTAATTTCTCTTTTACTTCTTTCTCAAACACATAATCTCAAAACAATCGCACATTGATCATAGCCAGATACATACATCGTTGTATCCATCATGACCGAAAAACAAACAGTTTCTTTGACTTCATGAACAATGCCAGTTGTTATTATCTCCTTAATAATTTTTACTATTTTTGTTACTATTGTTTTACTAAAAAAATTAATTTGACTACCTCTTCCAGCTTTTTTGTTCTTGAGCTTTGAGGACGTTCTTATTTTAAGAGCAGCTTTGCTCAAATCAATTGCGTTTTTAATGTGGTTTGCAATAGTATCGTTGTAGTTGGAGAGCAAAAGAAAAATTTCTAAGAAGTTGCCATGGTTGATTGATGGATCATCAAGGCTATAAGCCCCTTCTTGCCCTTTACCTCTAAAAGCAAGTCCTTGCTTCCAAATTAATTTAATTAATCTATGATGCCATGCAAAACTTTTCTTCTTTCAGCTACTTCTTTTTTCCTTTTGGCTAACTGTTTTTCGAAAAGCATGGAGTCAATAGATTTATTTTGGCTATGCATTATAAAAGTTTTTACTGATTCTAGATGGGAGTTAGACTTTTCGTGTTCCCTCACAGTTTGTGTGACGTGTCTATATCGATGAAAACCGTGACAAAACACTGAAGATCCATCAGAGTAAGGTAAACAGACACTACAATACAATTTTTTGTCTTTAAAATTGTATGAAATCCAGTTTCGTCTGAAACATTGATCATCTTTGGTTTTAGTATAATAAACCTGGTTGTCATAAGGTAAAGGTGTTGAATCTTCGTGTTGAATTGGTTGTACAGGATGGAAAGAAAAGAAAAGATTTACATCCCTAGAAGCAGACTTTTAAAAAAAATCAATAGTTCCTTGTTCTCCTTCTTGCTCTCCAATATAATGATAAGTGATGTTGGACTTAACATTTGACGCCTTTGTTTCATTGTTAACATTGTAGTGTTGTTTTTTTGTTGAAAAATCATAATTAGGTTTAGTTGCATTTTTATTTATATAATTTTATTTTTGTGTAAATGTTGAACTCAGTCTGTCATCATCAGAATCAATAATCATTGACTGTAATGAGTCCTCCTGCTTTTTTTCCGAACTCCCACAAGTCTGGGACTCAACATGTTTATCTGAAAGTTGTTCTGATGATTCCTGCGATGTTGAAGGTGTAGGAGAATTTACCATGGATATCAATTGAGGCATGTAGAAAGTTGTAATTTTCGAACATAATGAAGCAGCTACCTTTCTTTGTTTAGCTTCCTTTTCTTTTTGGCATTCATGACCAGATTTTTTCTCATTTTCCCAGATTTGTCTTCCATGATGTCCTAAAATAATAACATACTAAGTCCTCAAGTATAGCTTATTTAAGGAGGCAAATGAAAATTTATATTGTAACAACCTGCCCCCAACAATTAGTAACAACCTATTCCAACCGTCACATTTTTATTAAAAATACTTTTTTCAAAAACAGTTTGATAAAGTTTTTCTTTTAAAGAATGTACTTTTCAAAAAAATATTCGATGACATTTAGATTAATTATCACCCACTTCCCGTTTACAATGGCTGTAACATGTAGATTAATTTAAAGGTGAATTATTTTATTCGAAGTAGCGAAAAACCAAAAAATCGACCTTACAGCTCAACGGTATAATTCAAAATGATGCCGTTAGAACAAACGATGGGAAACCACCCGATTGACAGTAAGACAGGATTAAAGTCCTAATTTTATTTACCAATAAATTTTAAACACGTTTGTAACAACCTATCCCACCTTCCCCTACTATATTAATTTAATAGATGTTACTAAAGGGATGTGCCGGAATCAAAATAAGTTTTGAATTTCGCGGGTTTTTCTTTTTAGAAAATACTGTAGTTTATAATCAAAAATTTATTTATATCCTTGGATATAAAATTAGTTACATCCTATCAATAATTTAATAAAATACATTTTAAAAAAGTTAACCGAATCGAACAATTATTTCTATAAAAAAGTTTAAAAAAATGTAAAAATTTTGCGTTACATAAAAAATTATGAGCATTGTAGCCACATGGCTACAATTATTTTTTAGGTTATATTTCTTTTAAATTTCACGTCACGTAAGACGTATACTTTGAAAGCACTAGGCATCTATTATGCCTTTATCTACTGAAATACATACATATTAGTTAATAAATAATTATATATTTACCTTCAAAATGTATAATTTTATGACCGGTTTTATGAGACGACGGTTCTCGGAGACGTTGATTAACATAAACACACTCACAGTCCACAATAGTTCAGCAGACAACAGCTGTTAGAAATGGAGGCAAATAAACAAAGCTGCACGCCGATTGGCCATGCTCATGAGAAGTCGCCGCGAAAATTAAAAGCTGAACTCAATACAAACAACTAAATATAAGTCGGTTATTTTGAAAAAGCCAATTTGTAAATTTTACAGGAGTAAGTTAAGACTATTATATTTTAAATATATTTAACTACTTTTTTTCAATAAGTAGGCCTATATGCTTTTTCAAAAATTTACTTAAAAAGATGATTATATTTGTATAAAAATAGTTTTTGTTTGTATAGTGCCTTCTGTGTTGTGTTGATAACACTGTGCTCATAAACGTGAGGGTAACGGATTGTGTACTCGTAAAAACAGATCATTATTTTGTTAGTGCAATCTTCAAACTTCCGTTTATACATACAAACACGTATGCGCAAATTTGTGTGAGCGTGTAAACGAGTCTTTACGGAACAAAAATGGTGGCCCCATATATGACAGATGATTCGCATTTAGTAGGTAGGCCTACGTAAAAGCAGAAGATTCAACAATCTGTGCTCGATACCCGATACAGTATCGAGGAAGTCATTACATAGAACATAAGGGCAAATTTTTTATTAGGATTTTTTTCCTATGAGGGCGCAAATGGCTTTCGTCTTTGAGGGCGCACCGGCCCTCGGGTCAGTCCGCCCCTGCATACAGTAATCCAGTAATGACTTTCTATTTCTCCATCAGTTGTTTACAGTAATTTTTCCCTGCCTAATTCGTTACATATTACTTGTAACGATTCATCTTTGTCTAAATGTTCTAAGGCATCACGTTTATGAGCAAAACTGAGGCCAGTTAAGAGGGTGCCCACTGTATATTATTGAAAAACTGCATTCCAGTAGTTTTTTTACTGTGTTATTTTATCTAACAAAAATATGGGTGAAATTTTTACTTTGCCATAAGTAGAGAAGGAAGCATTTCTGGACTTATATTTATATGACTTTTTATTCTTACTTTTAAATCTATAATCACCTCAATTGTTGCTGAAAGATAACGATAAATTTTTATTATTATCATTGCATAGTAATATTATTATGAATTTTAGTAATACGTTGTAACACTTCACATTTAACATTTGCAGCATCAGGTGTGGGAGTATCAGATAAACATAGTGTCTACATTTTGTGACAGCAGAGAAATGTGCAAAGATGTTTTAGCATTTCTAACAGAAAAGCTGAACTGGGCGTCGAAGAATTTAGTAAATGTAAATAACGTCAAGTCCAGCGTAGTTTTAATGCGAGAAAAACTGTACCACTTTTTCCAGTTGTATTTGATTATTTTGGAAAGTTTAATAAACATGAAGACGGAAGGAGAGAAAAATAAAACTGGAAATAAAGATGGCAACGGTAAAAGAAAAGAAGACAATTGCAACGTTTCAGAGTTGTGGAAAAAGAACTGGAAAACGTACAGTGAAACTCAGCATGTTGACGACACTAAAATGACAGAACAGAAACAGATAGAAACTTTAGAAAGGTTAGTGATTAATATGAATACACATTTCCCTGTTATTTCCGCCATCACAATGAACTGTTTACAACTTTATAAAAAACTACATGAAGGGAAATGGTAGAACCGTAAAAACAGTAATAAATGTTGACTAATTTATATACCATATTATTTTTATTTTTATTTTGTGTAAATACTGATAGCTGTAATTGTGGTAATGACAGTAATTTTTGTAAATAAAATTTTAAAAAAATAATTTGATTTAATTTTTATTTAAATTTTTAGTAAAGATAAGCTGTTATATTAAAGTGGTCATAACTCTTGGAAGAAATTAATAATTCTTGGATTTCGTTGTCCATGACGTGTCCGTTACTTAACTAAATATCACTATAATATTGACGACTCGGAACACTAAGTTTTTTATAAGTAAAAACGTAAAGTTTTACCTTATAGCCTAAACCGGCTTTCACCTATAGAAGGCTTCATCAGAGGCTGTCGTTAGTAGCGCTGCTCGTCTTGTTGTTGGCGACGAGATAGTGTTTCGAAAGATTGAAGCTGTGTGTGTGTGGTGAGATGTGTTCGAATAATGCGTGCGATTTGAATTGTGTCTGTTCGTTTAGGATGTCGTTTTTATTTGTTTTTATGTGTTTGTATATTTCTAATTGTTCTAGAGTGTCTAGTTTTCGGCCTTTTGTGTGTACGTGTAGTATGTTCATGTTATTGTCGATGTTTTTATATGTGTGGTTTGCTTCAATGAGGTGGTTTGCGAAGGTAGATTCTGTAGTGGTGTGGAGTGCTTTTGTGTGTTCAATGTATCTCTGTTTGAAGCTACGTCCTGTCTGGCCTATGTAGAATTTATTGCAATTTGAACAATTTAGTTTATATACACCGGGTAGATCGAATTTGTTTTGTGCTTTGGGCATGTGTTTTGATAGTGTGTGTTCTGTTTTGTTAGTAGTTTTGTAAGCGATTCTGTATCCTGCTTTTTTGAATTTGTGGGCAATTTTTTCTGTTTGTTTGTTGATGTATGTTAGTGTTATGAATTTGTTGTTTTCTGTCTTTGTCTGTTGTTTGTTTTGTGTTTTGTGTAGGAGTTTACTGACTATTGTTCTGTCATAACCGTTAGATTCTGCTAGATATTTTATCGTGTTTAGTTCGTCTTTGTAGTCTATTTCATCTAAGGGGGTGTTGTTAAGTCTATGTATCATGGTTCTAAAAGCAGCTAGTTTGTGTTGTATTGGGCAGCTAGTTTGTGTAGTCAGTAAACTCCTACACAAAACACAAAACAAACAACAGACAAAGACAGAAAACAACAAATTCATAACACTAACATACATCAACAAACAAACAGAAAAAATTGCCCACAAATTCAAAAAAGCAGGATACAGAATCGCTTACAAAACTACTAACAAAACAGAACACACACTATCAAAACACATGCCCAAAGCACAAAACAAATTCGATCTACCCGGTGTATATAAACTAAATTGTTCAAATTGCAGTAAATTCTACATAGGCCAGACAGGACGTAGCTTCAAACAGAGATACATTGAACACACAAAAGCACTCCACACCACTACAGAATCTACCTTCGCAAACCACCTCATTGAAGCAAACCACACATATAAAAACATCGACAATAACATGAACATACTACACGTACACACAAAAGGCCGAAAACTAGACACTCTAGAACAATTAGAAATATACAAACACACAAAAACAAATAAAAACGACATCCTAAACGAACAGACACAATTCAAATCGCACGCATTATTCGAACACATCTCACCACACACACACAGCTTCAATCTTTCGAAACACTATCTCGTCGCCAACAACAAGACGAGCAGCGCTACTAACGAGAGCCTCTGATGAAGCCTTCTATAGGTGAAAGCCGGTTTAGGCTGTAAGGTAAAACTTTACGTTTTTACTTATAAAAAACTTAGTGTTCGAGTCGTCAATATTATAGTGATATTTAGTTAAGTAACGGACACGTCATGGACAACAAAATCCAAGAATTTAACTCAGCAAGATGAGCCAACGTCCAAGTGTACAAGTTCACAACTTTGAAGGTTAGAAAGATTGTAGCTCACATAAATTTCAACAAAACATGCATAAACAATTCACTAACACCTAAATATGCCCAAATCAAAATTAAACATAACATCCAGGCCGCCCGAATAACACAAAACATCGCACAAAGAACATACATAAAAGAATCAATTAAACAACTATATAAGAAAAAAGACGCCCTTAATCGCAAAGCATTAACACTACACCTACATATCGCCAACACATACGGACACAATTACATGACTGAACTAATACATCACACAAATGAATGGACAAAAAAACAAATACATAACATACAGACAAAACACGACAGAAAAATAAAAAACCTGACACCAATCAAAACAGATATAATTCCCTCGCACAAATTCTACCCACGTACAGTAAACCTCACGAACGTCACACTCACAAAAAACGAACAAACACTCCTTGATAAAGGCCTAAAACATAACATACATTACAAACATAACAACCAAACACTAACAAAGCTCATAATTGACACAGAAACAAATATACAAAACACAGCACCAGAACATCAAGACACATTAAGACATAATATAAACAACACAATAGGAGTACATAAGACACCAGACAACAACAACCACAACTCAGAAATACACACAGCCATCAAACTGAGGGAAAAGGCACACAAACACAACATCACATTTGTAAAAGCTGACAAAGGCAACATGACTGTAATTATCCCCACAGACAACCTACACAAAAAAGTACAAGACTTCATTGAACAGAACAACATCACAGAACTAAAACATGACCCCACCGACAGATACCAAAACTCAGTAAAACAAATAGTCAACAAAGCCAAACACATTATGACACATAAACAAAAGCCCTACATGAAACAAATCCGACCATCAGCACCTACACTCCAAGCGCTTCCCAAAATCCATAAAGAAGACATTCCAATCCGCCTCATTATCAACTACCGTAATGCCCCTGCACACAAACTGGCAAAATATCTAGACAAAATTATTAGACAACACACACAAATAGACAACAACATTGCAGTAAAAAACAACACTGACCTAGTAACAAAAATAAAAGACATACACATCCCCCATAACGCCACATTAGCCTCCTTTGACATTAAAAACCTGTACACAAACATCCCCATCTCTGAAATAATCACCATCCTACAAAACAAACTCAAACAGAACAACACACCAGACGAACTTATCAATGAAATAACAGAAACTCTGAACATTATCACAAAACAAAACTACTTTACTTATAACAATAAATACTTAACACAGAACGATGGCCTACCCATGGGCTCCCCCATATCCAGCATTCTAGCAGAAGTCTTCCTCCAACACTTAGAAAAAACAAAAATACTCACAAACAATGACAGACACTCACATAAAATACTATATTGGCACAGATACGTTGATGACATTCTAATACTATACAGGGGAAACAAAAGACAATGTGAACAGTTACTAACGCACATAAACAAAATACATAAAAACATAACCTTCACTGCCGAATACGAACACAACAATACCATAAACTTCTTAGACCTCTCCATCACAAAACTAGAACACAGGCACAAATTCAGTAATACAGAAAACCAACTACAACTGACACACTAATACACAACACCTCCAATCACCCAATACAACACAAACTAGCTGCTTTTAGAACCATGATACATAGACTTAACAACATCCCCTTAGATGAAATAGACTACAAAGACGAACTAAACACGATAAAATATCTAGCAGAATCTAACGGTTATGACAGAACAATAGTCAGTAAACTCCTACACAAAACACAAAACAAACAACAGACAAAGACAGAAAACAACAAATTCATAACACTAACATACATCAACAAACAAACAGAAAAAATTGCCCACAAATTCAAAAAAGCAGGATACAGAATCGCTTACAAAACTACTATAGTACGGGACATAGCATTGTAAGCTTCGAGGTGATGCAATAGTAACTGCAGTATTGCCATGTCGCTTCACTCACACTCACGGTCGCGTTGCACTACGAAGCCAAACAAACAACGCCAGCGCATTCTCGTACAATAGAGATAACACACACACACACACACACCTCACGTTTCTACATCGGTGAACTACTACGATCAAAGAGAATACGTCAGCCCATTATCGTACAATAGAGATAAAAAACACACACACACACACACACACACACACACACACACACACACACACACACACACACACACACACACACACACACACACACACACACACGCACGCACGCACACACACACATACCATAAGTCCTCTTCTTTCCTCTGTTTTTTCTTTCTTTATATAATTTTTGTGTTGTTTTCAATTTTGTAAGTAATTATTTTCTTTATTCTTTATTAATATGACAATTCTCTTTACATTTTATTTGTTTTTAAAACAGTCGTTTACATTATATGTTATTTAATGAAACACTTCATTTTTTTTTTAATTTGGTAAAGAAAAATTATACACATTATAATAAAAATATACACAAAAATTTAAGCATTATAATTATTTTTAAATTCTTTCAATCAGAACTGGATTCGCTATCTTCTGAACTTTCTTCCGTCACTGCAATCACCATACGTTCTATAGCCAAATCTCTAGGGCATTCTTTCTGGTAATCGTCCTTTTGAAGCTCTTCGGAATGTCGGACGCATTTTCTCCAGTCTTCAACCGTTACTTTAGCTATCGCTTCGTCCATCAGTCTTTCAAGGTCGACCATTTTAAAAGTATTATTTCGATCGGCCACATATCCTTTCACCTGTGCCCACACCAACTCAATTGGGTTGTAATGTGCATGATAAGGTGGAAGGCGTACAACCTCATGACCCATTTCGTAGGCTATTTGTTCAATTTCATACATTTTCAGCGCATTTTTTATTTCGTTTTTGTTTAGCAATTGAACCCTCGTTCTTGCACAGAAAATTCAATTTTATGATTTCTCAACCATTCTTGAATTCCCAATTTTCTCCAGTTTGATTTAGGAGCTTTCTCAGCAAGTGCGGAATGATAACTCGCGTTATCCATTACTATGACAGAACTCTCTTCCAGTAAATAGAGGAAGTTGACGAACCACTCTTTAAAAAGGTTTCGAATTCATTTCGTTGTGGTAATCTGTATTTAATGAAGATTTTTGTGCGTGGAAAATTAAATTGCATTCCTTCACGAACCCTGTCTCAGCTGATCCCGCATGAAGTACAATTAATCTCCCACCTTTTCCGACTGGCACTTTTAAACCACCCCTTTCCTCTGGGTCCTGCCAAATCATTGATTTGCTGTGATTTTGGTTCACCCATGTCTCGTCCAAATAAAATGTGGGCCTTTTTAAAATGCCATTTCGAATTTCATGCATTTTCTCAGAAAAGTAGCGCGAGCACAAGCAATATCTACTCTTTCCATTAAAAATTTTCGGCCGTCATTACACTTTTTATATTTAAATCCAATCTGTTTCAAAATTCGCTGCACTGATTTCTTGGAGCCCCTAAAATGTATTTGTTCAGCCAAATGCTGTTGGATTTTTCCCGATGTTCGGTATTCTCCACGTTCATAAAAACTAAAACACATCTTCGCACAACATCTTTGTCGAAGTTGTCCAAATTTGTTATTGTCGGCTTCTTTTTAAAATGCTTCCGCAGCGTACCAAACTTAGGTTCATTTCCTTCACACTTATCTGCGTCTCGCTTTACGCCTTGAACTGTCGATCGACTTACTCCACAAGCTTCGGCAGTCAACTCTTGAACCCTTTTAAAATTCAACTTTTCAACCTTTTTTGGATCGTCCGCGAGACTCTGTAAAAAGTTGTAAACATTGGCAATGATGTGTTTTCCTTGTTTCCCTAAGTCTTTTACCAGAACTTCCTCTGTTTGATGACACTGTAGGAGTTTGAGGAGCCTCAACAATTTGTAAATTATTATTATCATTCATCGTGAATAAGCCTTCTATAATTATTAAATAACGACAATAATACAATATAACAAAAATGATTAATAAAAAGTTTAAACGCGTATTCTTAGAGCTACTGAATGTAATATGTACGTGGGTAATGTTGAGAAGACGGAGATGTTTATCCTGTAGCAAGTGGAATGACATGTCAATGGAATGTGAAGTGTTTGCAACAGACCTCCCCTCCCCGCCGTTGCCTATGCATACCATGTGTAACGCGCGACAACGCTGTTGGGCGAGGGGCGGGGAAGAGCTGTTACTATTGCGTCACCTCGAAGCTTACAATGATGTGTCCCGTACTATAACAAAACAGAACACACACTATCAAAACACATGCCCAAAGCACAAAACAAATTCGATCTACCCGGTGTATATAAACTAAATTGTTCAAATTGCAGTAAATTCTACATAGGCCAGACAGGACGTAGCTTCAAACAGAGATACATTGAACACACAAAAGCACTCCACACCACTACAGAATCTACCTTCGCAAACCACCTCATTGAAGCAAACCACACATATAAAAACATCGACAATAACATGAACATACTACACGTACACACAAAAGGCCGAAAACTAGACACTCTAGAACAATTAGAAATATACAAACACACAAAAACAAATAAAAACGACATCCTAAACGAACAGACACAATTCAAATCGCACGCATTATTCGAACACATCTCACCACACACACACAGCTTCAATCTTTCGAAACACTATCTCGTCGCCAACAACAAGACGAGCAGCGCTACTAACGACAGCCTCTGATGAAGCCTTCTATAGGTGAAAGCCGGTTTAGGCTGTAAGGTAAAACTTTACGTTTTTACTTATAAAAAACTTAGTGTTCCGAGTCGTCAATATTATAGTGATATTTAGAAATTAATAAGCAAATTGCTCTCAAATATGTGGAAAGGTGGAACTACTGACTTTTTTAAAAAGTAAGGTTAAATAAAATTACGCAAATAGTTCAGAAGCACCATGAGTTCAATAATGAAAAGGATGTAGCTTTTGTTGACTTTGAGTAGGGTTTTGATAGAGTAAATAGAAATTTTCTGTGGCAAGTATTAGAAAAGCGGGAATACCTACAACTTATAAGAACTATACAAGGATAGCAAAACAAGGAATTTATAACAGAACAAGAATAGCTGTTAAAAATAATTGTACGATATCTTAACAAATATCTGTCAATTGAAGTGTTAGACAAGGGTGCTGTATAATCACAAGACAGATATTTGAATGTACTGTTTTTTGCTTACAACTTGCTTGTAATTCAAAATAAATAATATGCGTTATAAAAATCAGTTTTTAAACTTCATCATTTTTACAAACAATACAATATTCTTATATTGAAAACAAAAAATAACAATCTATGTACCATATTCTTTTTATTCTTATTTTGTGTAAGTATTAATAGCTGTAATTGTGGTAATGATAGTAATTTTGTTTAATACAAATTTTAAACAATGAAATTCACTAATCATAAGTACAGTATAATACAACTGACTCAGAACACTAAGTTTTTTTATTGGTAAATATTGTTACATGACATTTTTACCATGCCCTTGTAACAGAAATGTACTTTGATTATATTAATAAAAAGTACCTAGAAACATAAGATTTTTAAGAAATCAGTAAAGACATACTTGATTGAATATGATTTATTTTAATTGTTTAATGTATGTTAACGAAGACTGTGATAGTTGTGTTTATCATAGTTAAAATGATGTCAATGATGATAAGTAAGAAGGACACTGTTAATGAACTTACTCATGGAATTTTGTTTTATTTGTGCAGACTGTAAATTTATAAATACAGTCAGTTAAGGGGAATTATAATATATTACTAATAGTTATTAGTAATTAGTTTGGGTCACATTAATTAATATTATATATGATAGTGTTAGTAACACTAATGTCTTTCTTAACAAGAAAGTACCAAAGTAATAGTCATAGATTTTTGTAAAAACTAGGCATATTGAGCTTAGACAGTTAAGTTATATGAATAAGAATTTCTATTAAAATAATAATGAAACAATGTCAGGTTATGTTAAAGGATTACTAAATGTGTCAAATAAATTTAAGAAAGTCAAATGTACAAAAAGAAATAACAATAAATAAGTTTGGAACAAATAGAATAAAAAGTGTAAATTAATAACTCAAGAAATATAGAACAGAAGATAGTCAAAGTGGTGTCAAAATGATCAGTGTTTCATCAGAAGATCAAAGAAACCAATAAAGTGAAGATTAAAGCTCTTATAAAAAAGGTATATACTTTTAAAGAGAATGACAGATAAAATAGTAAGAGTTTGTTTATGTTATTACTAGGATATCACCAGGGTGACAAAAAAATGTTACATTGGAAACCAAGGAGATAGCTGATAGAGGCCTTAGCAACTAATATGTTAATAAAATAAAATAGGATTGTATTATTGGATCTGAATGAAGAAAGGTTGAATTAAACAACACATAGTGAAAAAATTAAATTATGAGACATTTTATATCGGAGCATCTAAATAAAACAATTAAATAATTATCCTCAACAAGACTAAAGTAGAAGAAGGAAGTGCTACAGGACTCTGAAGAATTAAAACAGTATATCTCTGAAGAAATTGAATCAATTGACACAGGAAGAGAAGTATTTTTGATATAAAATTAATCTGAACCATTCCCTGTTAAGCCTAGACTATAGGTTTCAAAGACATTGATTACACTTTTCATAAAAACCATTTTTGAACTTCCACTGAGAACAATATTAATGAATAGTATTACCATAAGCATAAAAAAAACCATTGATGTATAGTGTTACTATAATCTAATGCGAATTAAGTCTAAAAAACATTTTACTAACATAACCTAAACACTGAACTTTGTTACACTATTTGTATAATCCTGTTAAGGGACATTGTAACTATTTGTAATCACATGTATTTTGGTACTTTCCCTATAAAAACTGTTGTTTATATCGTAGCTAAGAGGACTTAACTTAACACATTATATTTGTATTTTATTCATTTAATATAAAATATGAAATGTTTATGCCCTGAGGTATGAGAGTTACTATTGCTACTGCTGCCACTCTGAGCATATTAAAATACAGCTGGCCAAACTTTGTTAAGAATTATATTTGACTTTTAAAACAAGTTAAAGAATAAATAAAGGATTTGAGTTTAATAAATCCAGATAAAGGTTTATTCGCATCTTTATTTCATGAATACAAAATGGGTATGATATACTAAACAAAATATCTTGTACTGTGATTTGACTTCAGTAATTAGATTAAGTTGGCAACACTCATCATTTGAAAGTCATGGCAGATTTTTCCAAATCTGTTTTGATGAGCATAAGTTTGCTGAAAGAAAAGATTAAAAGAGATCTAATTACAGCTGATAAAGAAACCATATAATATTTTTTTTTTTAATAAAAATTTTTAATTGATATTTTACAAATAAATTTTATTTGCAACCAGTGATTGCAAATTGGCGCTCAACAAACACTCCCCTGAACAGATACTCATCCTTATAAACTAATAAAGTATACACATTATATAAACAAGATATAAGCAAGGTACAATATTAAAGGTAATGAACCTTTGTGTCATTACAGAATTGGCGCCCAACATGGGGCTGTAAATTATACGAGTAAACAAATTTACACGTTACAGAATTGGAGCCCAACTAGTGAGGCTAGAGATAGAATAACTTTGTATTCTTATTGTGAGTTTTACAGTGATTACTACTCTAGTGGCGGCTACGGTTAAACAACGGAGATGTCAAGGAGAAGAGCAACGTCAAGGAAACGTATGGAAGAAGAAGAAATAGAATTAAACACGGACGACAAGGAAGAAACAACAGTTGAAGAAGGAGAAGTAATGGTAAGAGATACCCCAATAACAGTGACTGATGAAAGGGAAACGGTGGTAAGAGATACACCAGGGGATCAACCAGATAAACCCATACAAAAGGAAGACATGAGCATGCAGGAGATGTTGAGAATTCTAATAGAACGGAATAACAAAATTAATGAAACATTGAAACAAAATAAAGTGCATATTGAAAAAATGGACAAGAAAATGGACAGTAATAATGAAAGTTTAAAGAAACAAATGAGGGAAGATAATGAAACATTATTAAAACAAAATAATGAGGAATTAAAGAAACAAATGAAGGAGGATACTGAAAAGAATATTGAAACACTTAACAGGAAAATGGATAGTAACCAAGAAGAAGTTAAACAAATGAGAGTAGATAATGAAACCTTATTAAAACAAACTAATGAGGAATTAAAGAAACAAGTGAGGGAAGATAAGGAGGAATTAAATAAAAAATTTGAAAGCAATAATGAAACATTACAACAGCAGTTGAAGGAGGATATTAGACAAAGTAATGAAGAATTAAAAGGACTGTTGAAGGAAGAGAGTGAGAAGAATAAAGAGGAATTGAAACAACAGTTAGAAGAGTATAAAGAAGAAATAAGGAATAGAATTACTGAAACTAACCAGAAGGTTGAGAAAACCGAGGAAAATTTAAGTCAATTGTGCGAAGAGTTGATAAACAAAATAATTGAAGTGGAAGATAACAGTAAAACTAGTATTGTTATACTTCACAAAGATACTCAGGAGCAATTAGAGATACTACAAAATAAGGTAGGGGAACAATACAATCAGGCAGAAACCAAGATAATACAGGTACAAAATCAAGTTACCAACAACAGGGAGAAAATAGAGGAAATTCAACAGAAAGAGATAATAAATCTTAAGGAAGAAATAGAGGTACTAAAACATAGACCAATAAACTATGTACCTACACTAATCGGAGAAAATAAACAGGTGATAAACTTTAAAGAATATCGTCAGAACCCTCTAGAATTTTTTGAGAGGTTAGAAGAAGGTTTGAATAGAACCAAAGAAAATCGGTGGCAAATAATAAAGAATTTTCTCGATGATAGTTTAAAAAAATATTAATGATAACTGCTGGAAAGCAGTAAGAAACGAAATTACCAATTATATGGAATTTAAACAAATTTTTAAAATAAAGTATTGGTCTGAGTCCATCCAAAATATAGTTAGGGACAATTTGAGCACTGTCAGATATGATGCTGGAAGAGGACAGACAATGACTGTTTATTTTTTGGGTGAAGTCTGGGTGGTCCGACATTTACAACCAAAAATCCCTGAAGAGTGTCTCATAGCCAAATTGTCATATCATTTTGGAGAAGACATTGTACGGGCTCGTCGATGTGGACAAATAAAAACTACTGGAGAGATGGAGGCTCTCTTAGAAGGTTTTGAGAGGGAAAATTATTATTACAGGAGTTGAAGAAGAACCGAGGATTGGAATGATAGGAACAAGGAACAACCACACGACAATTGACAGCCAATAAACCACGTACGGACAGATGGATATAATAGAAACCCGGATAACAGGTGATTTCCAGGAAGACGTCAGGACTGTAATCAGGAACAAAATTATGATAGACGAGATGGAAGAAACAACGACAACAGGAGACAATGGAATGATAACGGTGAAGAATATCGGAGGTCCAGAAGTGGGGATAGAAATAGGGACATACCCTCTGGAAATCCACCAAATAACAATCAGGGAACCAGTCAAGCCCAAGTAAACTATATAATGGCGGAGGAGATTGATTCGAGGTGACACGATGAACAACAACAAAGAAAGGTGGACAAACGAGTTAACTGTCGGGAAAACCAAGGACATGATCCTGGTCCCAGTAATAAAGATGAAAGACGGTATACCTATGACAACATTGAAATGTATGGTAGTGATCCACAATGGGGCAATCCCATAGCAAGATTTGTAGACGAGTTCAACAGACAAAATCCACGGGAAAAACGTAATAGTGGGGCAATCCGGATTGTGGATGATACCAAAAATGGTTAAACGGATTCAACACAAACTATAGAGAAAAGGGACTGATTGTACGATTACCGACTAGGCCAACTATTGAAGAAATCAGAAGGAAAACTAATGATGAATGTAATGAAAAAAAAAGATCATCTTACAGGATGTTTCAGAAGAATTATTTTGAATTAATTAAGAAAAGAAGATAACAGTTAATAACGATAATAAGGTGATAATAATGAAAAAGTAAGTACTTAAATCAAATAAAATAAATAATGAACTTGCAGAAAAAAAGAATTGATGTTTATAAATAAATAGAGTAACAATAACTATAGTTGTAACTGCTGAAAAGGGGTATTGGAAAAGAAGATGAATAAAATAGTGGCAAATGAATTAATTAACGACAAAATGAAATTAAATAGAAAAAAAAATATATACCAAGGATATTATCAAAACTGAAAAGAAGTTACATGAAAGTAAGGGGAACTGTTGGGATGCAATTTATAATAATGAGAAGAGGTAAGAAGGCAGTATGATTCTGAGGGGATATTTAAAGTAACACAAGAGTTATTATTATTTTTGTAGAGTGTAGAGAGCTAAGGCGCCACTCAAAAGTTATTATTATGGGCAGGGGCCAACGAGCACTGTACCATGCACGGGGTGAATGGTCGGGTGAGGATTAGGTTAGAATAGTGCCACTCACAGCCGATATGCATTCACCGTGCCATTTAAAGTTAGGGAGGAATTGATAAACCCAATAAAGGAATCCACAGGAACAAAAGAAATCCCAGAGAAAAGAAGAAATCAGTTGGTAACCACTTATTTAAAGGAAATGAAGAAAAAATATATTTTATAGATTCACCCGAGAAGAAAAAGAAGTTGTTAGTAAGTGATTATGTAATAACACAGCTTATGAAAACTCATCAACACCCAATACCTGAAACAATAATGAAGAAGAGAAGGAAAATAATATTTAAGATACCGGTACAATGTAATAGAAAAGGTTTTATTAAAAAGCAGGCATTTTACAAGTTGTATGAAAGCAATAGCAAAGATCATTAAAGAAAATTGAAAGAAGTACTTATGAGATAAATCAGCTTATTTGAGCAATCTATTTATTACTAAAATAACCTGTTTTCTGGGGGGGGGGGGTATTATGTTACATGACATTTTTACCATGCCCTTGTAACAGAAATGTACTTTGATTATATTAATAAAAAGTACCTAGAAACATAAGATTTTTAAGAAATCAGTAAAGAAATACTTGATTGAATATGATTTATTTTAATTGTTTAATGTATGTTAATGAAGACTGTGATAGTTGTGTTTATCATAGTTAAAATGATGTCAATGATGATAAGTAAGAAGGACACTGTTAATGAACTTACTCATGGAATTTTGTTTTATTTGTGCAGACTGTAAATTTATAAATACAGTCAGTTAAGGGGAATTATAATATATTACTAATAGTTATTAGTAATTAGTTTGGGTCACATTAATTAATATTATATATGATAGTGTTAATAACACTAATGTTTTTCTTAACAAGAAAGTACCAAAATAATAGTCATAGAACTAGGCATATTGAGCTTAGACAGTTAAGTTATATGAATAAGAATTTCTATTAAAATAATAATGAAACAATGTCAGGTTATGTTAAAGGATTTCTAAATGTGTCAAATAAATTTAAGAAAGTGAAAAGTACAAAAAGAAATAATAATAAATAAGTTTGGACAAATAGAATAAAAAGTGTAAATTAATAACTCACTCAAGAGATATAGAACAGTAGATAGTCAAAAGTGGTGTCAAAATGATCAGTGTTTCATCAGAAGATCGAAGAAACCAATAAAGTGAAGATTAAAGCTCTTATAAAAAATGTATATCCTTTTAAAGAGAATGACAGATAAAATAGTAAGAGTTTGTTTATGTTATTACTAGGATATCACCAGGGTGACAAAAAAATGTTACATTGGAAACCAAGGAGATAGCTGATAGAGGCCTTAGCAACTAATATGTTAATAAAATAAAATAGGATTGTATTATTGGATCTGAATGAAGAAAGGTTGAATTAAACAACACATAGTGAAAAAATTAAATTATGAGACATTTTATATCGGTGCATCTAAATAAAACAATTAAATAATTATCCTCAACAAGACTAAAATAGAAGAAGGAAGTGCTACAGGACTCTGAAGAATTAAAACAGTATATCTCTGAAGAAATTGAATCAATTGACACAGGAAGAGAAGTATTTTTGATATAAAATTAATCTGAACCATTCCCTGTTAAGCCTAGACTATAGGTTTCAAAGACATTGATTACACTTTTCATAAAAACCATTTTTGAACTTCCACTGAGAACAATATTAATGAATAGTATTACCATAAGCATAAAAAAACCATTGATGTATAGTGTTACTATAATCTAATGCTAATTAAGTCTAAAAAACATTTTACTAACATAACCTAAACACTGAACTTTGTTACACTATTTGTATAATCCTGTTAAGGGACATTGTAACTATTTCTAATGACATGTATTTTGGTACTTTCCCTATAAAAACTGTTGTTTATATCATAGCCAAAAGGACTTAACTTAACACATTATATTTGTATTTTATTCATTTAATATAAAATATGAAATGTTTATGCCCTGAGGTATGAGAGTTACTATTGCTACTGCTGCCACTCAGAGCATATTAAAATACAGCTGGTCAAACTTTGTTAAGAATTTTATTTGACTTTTAAAACAAGATAAAGAATAAATAAAGGATTTGAGTTTAATAAATACAGATAAAGGTTTATTCGTATCTTTAAATCATGAATACAAAATGGGTATGATATACTAAACAAGATATCTGGTACTGTGAATTGACTTTAGTAATTAGATTAAGTTGGCAACACTCATCATTTGAAAGTCATGGCAGATTTTTCCAAATCTGTTTTGATGAGCATAAGTTTGCTGAAAGAAAAGATTAAAAGAGATCTAATTACAGCTGATAAAGAAACCATATAATATTTTTTTTTAATAAAAATTTTTAATTGATATTTTACAAATACAGTAAATTTTATTTGCAGCCAGTGATTGCAAATTGGTGCTCAACAAACACTCCCCTGAACAGATACTCATCCTTATAAACTAATAACAAAGTATACACATTAAATAACCAAGATATAAGCAAGGTACAATATTAAAGGTAACGAACCTTTGTGTCGTTACAATATGTAAAATTTTTACCTTGTAGCCTGAAGCAGTTTTTGCTTATTACAAGGTTCATCAGAGGCTGCCACTAGGAGCGCTGTCCATCTTGTTCTTGCTGATGGTGCCGTTGTTCGAAAGATCGTTGTTGTGTGTGTGTGTGTGTGTGTGTGTGTGGTGTGATTTGTTCGAATAGTATGTGTGATTTGAATTGTGTCTCTTCATTTAGGAAGTTGTTTTTGTGTGTTTGTATATTTCTAGTTGTTCAAGAGTGTCTAGTTTTTGGCCTTTGTGCGTACATGTAGAATATCAATTTTCCTGTTTATGTTTGTGTATGTGTGGTTTGCAAAGGTGGATTCGGTGGTGGAGTGTAGTGCCTTTGGTGTTCAGTGTATCTCTGTTTGAAGCAACGTCCTGTCTGGCCTATATATAATTTGTTACATCCTGAGCAGTTTAGTTTGTAAACACAAGGTAAATCATCAAGAACAAACGGACAGCATTCCTAGTGGCAGCCTCTGATGAAGCTTGTAATAAACAAAAACTGGTTCAAACTACAAGGTAAAAATTTTACATTTTTACGAATGAAAACTAGTGTTCTGTGTTAGTAGTATAGTAGCTGGCACATATAGCAGTATAGTTAGTAGTATAGTATCTTATAGTTAGGTAATCAACGGACACATCATGGACAACAAAATCCAAGAATGAAATTTAATTTAATCTTTATTTAAACTTTTAGTCAAGATTAGGTGTTATATCAAAGTGGTTATTGTAGAATTCTCTCTTTTAGAAGAAATTAAACTGTTGATTGCCAAATTGCTCACAAGTATGTGGTATGGTGGAACTAGTGACTTTTTTTAAAAGTAAAGTTAAATTAAATTAGACAGATCATTGAGAAGCATCATGAGTTCAATAAAGAAACAGATGTAGCTTTCATTGACTTTGAGAAGGGCTTTGATAGAATAGATAGAAACCGCTGTGGTAAGTATTAGAAGAATGGGGATACCCACAACATTTTACAAGAACTATACAAGGCCTATATAACAGAACAAGAATAGATGTTAAAAACTATTATAGGGTATCTGATCAAATATCTGTCAACCGATGTGTCAGACAAGGGTGCAGTATATCACCTACTCTTTTTAACATTTATATTGATGATCTAGTAAGGAAATTGAAATATCTAGATGGTATTAATGACGAACCTGGTATTAAAATATCATGAGACAGATATTTGAATGTACTGTTCTGTGCTGACAACTTACTTGTAATTCAAAATAAATAACATGCTTTACAAAAATCAGTTTTTAAGCTTCATCAGATTTGCAAACAATACAGTATTCTTGTATTACAACAAAAAATAACAATCTGTATACCATATTCGTTTTATTTTTATTTTGTGTAGATATTGATAACTGTAACTGTGGTAATGACAATAATTTTTTAAATAAAATGTTTGAAGAAAGTAATTTGATTTAATCTTTATTTAAATTTTTAGTCAAGAACATCTTTATTATATCAACAATGTCATTGTAAAATTCTTTCTCTTGGAAAAAATTAGTAGCCATATTGCTCTCAAATATGTGGAATGGTGGAACTCTGACTTCTTTTTGAAAGTAAGGTTAAATAAAATTACACAAATCATTGAGAACCATCATGAGTTCAATAATGAAACGCATGTAGCTTTCACTGACTTTGAGAAGGCCTTTGATAGAGTAGATAGAAATTTGTTGTGGCAAGTATTAGAAGAACGGGATACCCTCAACAACTTATAAGAATTCTTGGATTTTGTTGTCCATGACGTGTCTGTAATGTTAGGTTCTATAATTAATAATCTTAATTTGAAATAAAGAAGTAAACGTGATTTATTCACTACAACAATTACAAAACATGAAGTGGTTGCTATGGGCTACGCATGTCACATCTCTACATATATATTAATACGACGCTGTGCCGCTAGATGCCAAAACCAGGTCTATACGTCACATTTCCCTTTCTTTATAAATAAAATAAGAACATTGGTTTATACTTAAATAATACTTATGATCGTACACTCAAATTATATAATAAGTATCACAAATCGAGTCTATTTATTGGTTTTATTACTCTTCCAAATCTTGATGATCGCTGGGTTGGTTGATTACTAGTGTTTGACTGCTGCAAATGGTTCTCTTGCTGATCGAGGCAGGACTTTGAAGTATCCCTGTTGACATTAGGCTTTGGTGATGTAGGAGTGGATGCAGCGAGTGACTTATGGGGAGCAGGTGATTGAGCTTGTGCTTCCTGTACTTCTGCTGGTTTGTCAGCATATTTGGTTTCAGGAAGTACAACTCTGTTACTGCTGGTCAGGTCTGCTTGTGTTTTGTGCAGATGACAGAAGTTTCTTCTTAAAATTTGGCATTGATCTGTTTGGATGATTACGGATCTTGGGAGACTTTCAGGCTTTTCTATCACCCTTGCTCCCTCCCATTGGCGGTGAGCAACTTTGTGTCTGACTTTATCATTAAGTTCATAATTAACTGGTTGTTTAGTGTGTTTGTTGCTGTAGTTAGCTTGCTTCTTTCGTAGACGTTCAAGTTCAGATGTGACTCCTTGAACTATTTTTGGTTTTAAATTGCTGTCTGTTGTGGGTATCGGTGATCTGGTGATTCTGCTAAAAAGGCATTGATTTGGAGAACCTAAGCTGTCGTTTCTTGGTGCATTTCTCCAATTTAAGAGAGCAAGTTGGACATCAGACTTGTCAATACTGCATTTTTTTAGTAGATTCTTCGGAGTTTGAACTGTTTTTTCAGCTAGACTATTGCCTTGATGGTGATGTGGACTGGACGTGACATGGTTAAAATGCCACTCTTTTTGAAAGTCCTTGAATTCTTTGGACATGTATTGTGTGGCATTATCTGTTTCGAGCACTTCTGGTATACCATGTGTGGAGAACCATTTTTTAAACTGTTCGATAACTTCACAGGATGATTGACTTTTTAGTTGTTGAAAGTCTAAGTATCCTGAATAACTATCGCAGATCACCAAATAAGTTTTTCCTTTCAGTTCAAATAGATCTGATGCAACTATTTGCCAAGGAAGTGTGGGGATCCTTTTAACTAGCACTGTACCTTTGGTATTGTCTCTTTGTGTTTGTTCGCAGACAGAACAGCCACTGACTAGTTTTACAATATCATCATATTGTCCTCTCAAGTAAAGTGATTGACGAGCTCTCCTTAAGCAGCTCTGGATTCCTAGATGTCCTTGGTGGATACTGCGTAACATTCTGGGTATTTGTGTTTTTGGTCTATAATTTTTTCACCTTTAAAAATTAGTCCTTTAAGATATGTCAATTCCTCTTTGAAGTTGAAGTAATGTCGCAGTTCTGCAGGAAGTTCATCGGCTCTTCCTGGAAACCCGTGCATTATTGTTTTAAGTAGCAACTGTAAATGTGGATCCTCTTCTGTTGCTTGAATTAACTCCTCTTTAGCATCCAATTAAATTGGTAGAATGACTGCTACTTTGAGGTTCTCTTCTTGGTCATATCTTAACTTAGAATCATCACAGTCACGACTTAAGAAATCTGACAGAGGTATTTCTGTGCCCTTTTTAAACATAACGTTTGGTGAATATGGTGCAAGATTAAGCATTATACATTGCAGTCTTGCTGGAGCTGATTGTATATTTTTCTTGAAGATTGTCTCAAGCAGTTTGTGATCTGATTCCACTGTTAGTGCTTTACCATATACATACTCTTGAAACTTTTTGCATCCAAATAGTATAGCGAGTGCTTCTTTCTCAATCTGAGGATAATTCTGCTCAGATTTAGTCAGTGCTCTGGCTCCATAAGCTACTGGCTGGCCTACTTGAAGAAGTGCTGCCCCAAGGTTTTTTGAGCTTGCGTCAACTGTTAGAGTTACAGGTTTGTTTACATCACATAATCTTGGACTGGTGGTCTGAATAGTACTTGTTTTATCTTGCTGAGTGCCTCTTCATGATGGAATTCCCAGGTAAAACTTGTGTCTTTATGTAACAAATCTCTTAGTGGATTTGTTAGGTCTGACATGTTAGGAATAAACTTGTTTAGGTAGGTTATCATTCCTAAGAGTCTCTGTAACTCTTTTTTATTCATTGGTGTTTTCATGGCTTGTATGGCTTCTACTTTTTCTGGGTCTGCTTCTAGTCCTTTGGCCGAAATAATGTGTCCCAATAATTTTAGCTTTTTTGCTTCAAAAATACACTTGTTTTTATTCAGTTTAAAGCCTGAAATTTTTAGCACTTCGATGACTTCGCTAACTGTTTTGTGTAACTCTTTTCTGTTTTTTGCGTGTATAAAGATGTCGTCGATCGACACTCTTACATTTTTGAATTTACTAAGTAAATTTGTTAAAATTTCTTGAAATATTTCAGGCGCTGAGGATACGCCAAAAGGAAGTTCTTGAAAGAATATCTTTCCCATGGTGTGGCAAATGTTAATATCTTTTGTGTTCTTTTTGACAGTTTAATTTGCCAGAATCCTTTCGTGCAATCTAGTAATGCAAAAATTCTGATCCTTTGATATCAGCTGATATCTCTTCTATTGTAGAAAGAGGAAAATGCCGCATCAAAATGTTTTTGTTCACGTCTGACGGATCTATGCAGATTCTTAATTTACCTTTTTGTCTAACTACCACCATTGGACTCACTGCAGGTGTAGGCTCTGTTTCAGGTTTGATGACATCTAACTTTGCCATCCTGTTGAGGTCTTGCTTTACCTCGTCTCTTATTGCATGTGGAACTCTCCTTGAGGGTTTTATCTCGAATCTAGGGTTCTCGATCAGGTCGATGTCATATTCATAATCCTTGTAACAGCCTAACCCTTCAAATATATCATCTGTAGATTGACTTTTTTTTTAAGTTTTTACTCTTGCAACAAGTCCTAATCTTTCACAAGTTTGGAGTCCTAGGATTGGTGTAACTTTTTCTTGTTCTACTTTAAATAAGAATTTTGCTTCTTCGTTTTTTAATTTACACTGTAGTTTTACTTCACCTAGAACTGTAATTCTGTCGTCTGTATAACGTATTAAGTTTTTTGTATGACTTGGTTGTAAACTAGCTTTGGTTTTATCCACTAGATGCCTAGGTAATACTCTGCATTCTGCACCAGTATCAAGTTTGACAGAAAACTTTACGTTGCCAACTTGAATTATTTCAGTCCAGTCTTTCCTTTCACCAGCACTTATGGTACTTATGTATATTTCATCTTCAGAGTTTGAACTTTCTTCTAATATGTTCAGTTTGTTTTTGCGCTTGTAATCACAGTTATTCTTAGTGCGACACATTTTGGCAAAATGACCAGTCTTACTGCAATTAGCACATTTTTTATTGAAGGCTGGGGATTCTTTGCTTTTGTGATTTGAACCACATCTTTTGCAGTCAAATCTCTGATTTTGATCTTTATTTTTGGTACTCTTGCCTTTGGCTGATAAAATTTTATCTGCTTTACTTTTGCCTTCAAACTCATCCAGTTGTTTGGAAGCTTGTTCGCTAGTTTTACAGATAGCTATAGCTTTTGTCAAGTCGAGTTTGTTCTCAGTTAGTAGTTTTTCTCTTACTTGACTAGATTTAATTCCAAATACTATTTTGTCTTTTAACATTTCATGAAGTAGCGTGCCAAATTCACATTTGCTTACTTGTGTTTTTATTCTTGTTAAAAATTCGTTGAACTGTTCATCTTCATTTTGTTCAATCTTAAAAAATATATATCTTTCAAAAGAAATGTTTGTTTTTGGTACAAAATACTCTTTAAACTTTTCTTTGATGACTCCCAACCTATTTTTGTAAGCATCGCTAAGGTTAAAATTATTGTAAATTTCGATTGCGTCTGGGCCTATAATTACCATAAACGTTGCAGCCTGGACTTCAGCAGGCTTCTTATCTAGCTGGATGACAGTTGCATACCATTCGAACTGCTGTAACCACTTTTTTCAGTTCGTAGATTTGTCAGGCTCGATTTGTAGATTACCGGGTGGTTTGATTCCAGTTACCGCTTCGTTTGCATTTGTTGTTGTCATCTTGCAACTTTTTTACTCCTTTTTCGGTTAGTTTTGTGATTTTAAACACTTCTGACACCATGTAATGTTAGGTTCTATAATTAATAATCTTAATTTGAAATAAAGGAGTAAACGTGATTTATTCAGTACAACAATTACAAGACATGAAGTGGTTGCCATGGGGTACGCATGTCACATCTCTACATATATTAATATGACGCTGTGCCGCTAGATGGCAAAACCAGGTCTATACGTCACAGTGTCCGTTATTTAACTAAATATAATTAATTTACTACCGACTTGGAACACAAAGTTCTTTATGGGTAAAAACGTAAAAGTTTTACCTTATAGCCCGAACTGGTTTTCACTTTTAAAAAGCTTATAAGAACTGTACAAGACCTATATAATAGAACAAGACTAGCTGTTAAAAATAGTTGTAGGATATCTGTCAAGCTATGTGTCAGACATGGGTGCAGTATATCACCTACTCTTTTTAATATTTAGATTAATGATCTAGTAAGGGAATGGAAATATCTAGATGGTATTAATGATGAACCTGGTATTAAGATACCATGAGACAGATATTTGAATGTGCTGTACTTTGCTGACACCTTGCTTGTAATATAAAATAAAGAATCTGGTTTACAAAAATCAGTTTTTAACCCTCATCAGATTTACAAACAATACAATATGAAACTCTCCATTATAAAAAATGAAAATATAGAAAATATAAAAAATATAGAAAATCGAACTATATAAGCTATTATTTCAAAATATAAAATGCATGACAATTTGTAATATAATATACATCATAAAACCAATTATGTATTGTGTATAATAAATAATTTTTCATCACATCCATTATAGACTCGTTTGTAATTTCTGCACACACACTATGCCCTTTGCGATAATTAAATCTGTATCGTTCCATAAGGATATTTGGGGCTGGCCAACATTGGGCTCGATTTTGTAGTAGTTTCAAAAAATATTATTTGAGTGTGTATAGACTAAATTCAATTACACTTCTTTCCGTTTCCATTCTTCTTCTGACTTCCTCGTTTATTATTCGGTCTGCTCTCGTTGTTCCACAGCACCTCCTCCAATATTCCATCTCCATTTGTAAGAATCTTTCTTTCTTTCTTTTTGTTAATAACCCATACTTCCGCTGCATACATCATAATGCTTTGGACTATGGTCTGATATATCATTTTTTTTTGTGCTTTTTCTAATCTTTTTGTCCCATATAACACTGTGTAATTGTCTAATCCCTGTTCTAGTCTGCCCTAATCTACTTTTTATTTCCTCTTCCGTTGTGCCTTGTTTACTCAGTGTGAATCCTAGGTACTTAAATTTGTCTGTTCCTCTAATTTTAACATTTTCGTCTACTTCTAAATCTGTTGTTTCTTCATCTCTAATTGCCAAGTATTCAGTCTTTTTTATGTTTATTTCCAATCCCATCTTTGTGTATTCTTCATTCAGCTTTCTGACAATGTAGCTTAGATCTTCTTCATCCTGGGCTATAACTACCTGGTCATCGCCGAAGCATAGTGTGTACAGGTGTTAATTTCGTATCGGTATTCCCATTCCATGGCATTTCTGTTTCCACATGGTTAATGCATATTCTAAAAATATCTTAAACAGCGTGGGCAATGTTGGGCAGCCTTGCAATAACCCTTTGGATGTATTAAACCTACAGACAATTTTGTTACCTACTTTAATTTGTACGTTGTTGTTTTTATATAGACTTTTTACTGCTTGCGTCAGGACTTTCGGTATTTCCAATTGTGATAGAGCTTTAACCATTTCTTGTCTGGGTACTGTATCATATGCTTTTCTAAGGTCGATAAACGCTAGATGTACTTCCCTGTTCTTTGCTTTTTCTTTTCTATGATCTGTTGGATTGTATATATCTGGTCTACGCATGATCTCCCGGCTGTAAAACCTGCTTGTTCTTCTCCAATCTTTCCCTGTATATTTTCCTCGATTTTATTTCTCAGCACCCTACCATACAGCCTTCCCATTGTTGCTATAATACTTATGCCTCTATAGTTTTTGCAGTCTTTTCTATTGCCCTTTTTAAATATCGATGTAATTCATGCCTCTTTCCATTCTGCCAGTAAATCTTCTCCATTTATAACCTTCTCGAACATAGAGAAATAGAAGGTTAGAAGAAATAGAAACAGAAACAGGAAATAGAATTACTGTAATGGCAGCTGAAATAAGGAAAGCAGTGAACTCAATTAAAAACAACAAAGCATCAGGCCCAAGAGGGTTAGTAGTGGAACTAATAAAGTACGGAACCGAAAAACTTATGAGAATGATAGGAAGGTAATTTCATTTAGTAATATATTCAATATTTAATTACTCTATTCAGTATGCATACAAGAGAGTAATCCCTTTCAGATTTTAATTTCAATAGTACAGAACAACATTTTCCTTACAGATGGCTGTTGTCTATGTTGGAAACACAAGAACTTTCATGCATGTTCTTCTTTTATTACCATTGAACTCTAAGGGGTTCCTCAAATATTTATGAGTTCCTTTCCATATTCTTCTGCCTTTTCCCTCCATCCAGTGGCGGATTACTCATAATGCTAGGGTATGCTGCAGCACCGGGCTCCAGAGCCTCAGTTGTTAGAGAAGGTACCACCCAGCCCTAAATCACAAAAGGTTTCTAAATATAATAATAAAAGAAAAAATACAAATGTCCTCAATCCAAAATCATAAAAAGATGTGTCCACTCTTTCGACAATCTTCTAATAGAATTGAAGCACCAGAACCCCACAACCACCTCCCAGTCCCGGAAAATTGGAATCCCACATACCCGCAGCCGATAATGGGATAAAATAGAAAAAAAAATCTTTTTCAATTTTTAACCAACTTCTACCATTAAAAAAATCTGACAAAATTTAAGGTAGTAAATTTTGCATAACATAAGCTCTGGAAGAAATATGGTAGTAGCAACTCTTTTGGGGTTTGAATAATTAAGGTTTAAAAAACTATTTGGGCCAAAAAGTCACTTTCTTTTAGTCAAAAATCAAGGTTATTTGTCTTCAAAGCATCTAGCTACAATTAAAATTTCAGCCTAATCTGATATAAAGGTACCGAGAAAAAAATATTTGTGAAAAATCATGTTTTAAGGGTTGTGAGGAGTGGGGACACCCTAGAGGGCTAAAAATGTGGGAAAAGGTGTTGTTCATGATGAGAATTAAGAGACCAAAGTTTCAGGCCATGTTCCCAGAGAGGGAATTTTGACTATCTTACCCGGCTAGAGCTTTGTTTACTACTTGATATTTTTCACCTGTATACACCTGTCTCATTGGAGATGATGGACTATCAAGATGTTGGTCTTAAGTTCATTTATTTTCAAACAAGAATTCTAATTTTATTATGGTTTCTCCTAGTTTTTCTTCATTTGGGGTTATCATTAGATTAGTATTACTGGGATACTTCATATTATTAAGCTTTTTTTCCATTTGAAACTCCACCTGCCTGAAATTTCCATTTGAAACTCCATTTGTTATGAAGGACATGTCTTAGACATACTAATTCATAATTGATAATTATGTTAAATTATCTTTATTGTTGTGCATTCAATATTCATAGTAACAATGCACCAACATTGTTGAACTGTTTTAAAGCCACAGGCCACTGCCTTTATGGAACAATGCTCTATTTATTTCCTACATCCCCCCATTCTAGCAGAACTTTCCCAAACTACAGCCAGCTCTTAATTATGTGTGCTATTAACTGCG
>JAWRYS010000550.1:0-60000 GCA_034769895.1 Magicicada septendecula | reverse complement strand
ACAGGTCATGATAAAAGATAAATAAATAAAAGGCATGAAGACTATTATTTTTTTGAAATTTATATAGAATGGATGACAAAACGTTAACAAAACAGATCTTCAAATATCTGTGGGGAAAGAAGTCAACATCAAGGTGGATTAAAGAAGTCCAAAAGGATTAAGGAAAAAATAATATAAACGCAGAAGAAGCAATTGAAAGAGAAGTTTTTCGGGCAAAAGTGTTAAAAATTGAAGGAGTCCAGGGTAGGAGAGAGAAAAACACAGGTTCAAAGTGGACTGAAGACAGGTAGAAGAGACATAGTGAAAAGATGAAAGAATATTGGAGAAAAAGAAAAGAACAAGGAATAATGAATTAAAATTGGCATGTGGTCCTCAAATGACCAATACAAAAAAAAAACATGAAATTACTAAGGATAATTAGAGAGCGCACGTCATAAGATCAGATAAGAAATGATTGTAAGTAAAAGAGTTAAGCATGTGTTCAATGAACAACAAAGCAAATGTAACACATTAAATGAAGGAATTAATCGAATGGAATGGATTCTTATGGAAGAAGATAGGATCGTTAACAAGCGAGAATGTACAAACCAAAAGACAGAAGGAATAGGATAAGCTCAAAAGATATGTTTATATTAAAGTTAGAACAAGCCAACGATAAATAAAGATTAAGTGAAGTAGAGATGACTGATAGCAACAATTAAAAAAAAATGTGTGTTATATTTCTCTGTTTTTGTATTTGATTATTTGTTTTTGTATATTTCCAACAGCTAATATAATTGTCCAGTTCTTCTAAGATGTTACAGAAAGCAAACAGGAATTTAATAATTGGACATACATATTATTATTGGTATCCAAGTCACTTTGTTACTTATAAATTAATAAAGTACCTTAGATCTGTCGTGTGACTTTGTTTTATATTTAAAATGACACGTTTCAGAAAATAATGTTCCATCATCATATTACTTCATTCAGTTGAGATCGTTAAATGTTAAAATCACATTACTCAAATGTTAAAAACACACGTCAGTATGGGTGCGCACTCTGTGAAGGCTGACCGGATACTCCTCTGGATAGCCTTCAAAGGGTGTGCAGCCATATTGACGTGTGTTTTTAACATTTGAGTAATGTGATTTTAACATTTAACGATCTCAACTGAGTGAAGTAATCTGATGATGGAACATATGTTCTGAAATGTGTCATTTTAAATATAAAACAAGTCACACGATGGATCTAAGGTAATTTATTAATTTATAAATTTAATAATTGTATTGTATGCGAATTATAGTTGGTAAAATACAAATTGTAATTCAAATTATAACTTTATCTCTGTATACAGCAAATGTATATTTTTTTTATATTTTATTTTAGACAATTTGTAAAAAGGTATGATATACAATAGTGACTGTCTGTACATATTTTGTATTCATATTACAAGAATATATATATATATATATCCAAGAAGAGAATTAAATTTAATGTATAAAAATAAAAATCAATAAACTAAAAACCTATTTATATCTTTTTAAAAAAATATTTGTTTACCATTTTAAAAAGTGCCAGGTGCAAAACAGTGCAAAAATGTGCTGTCCTTATTGTAGTAGCGTAAAATCTAAGTCTGTACAACACTTCGATTCATTAAATACAAATATATATATATATATTTAAAAAAACAAAAATGTCAGTGTCCAGTGCATAGGTGAGTGTATGTTAAAAATCTATTATAATAATGAGCAGAAATCTTTTTTTAAATATTTTTATATATTTTTTACACGTTTTATTTCGTTTTTATAAAACAAATTTTAAAAATTAAAAGAGATGGATTGATTCTGTTTTGGAAAATGTACTTTCCGCATTGATAATATCTTAGCTTACATCATTGTATTTTCCCATTGATTGTGCAGATTTAGTCTTTGCTTTACATTTTTCTTTTTTTTTTTTGAGTTAGTTTGTAATGTCAACACTTTTACCAACTTGTTCACTTCTGTTTCAAAGAGAAATGCAGTTTACTTGTAGAAGTTACTTAACAAATCCACAAAATCATAAACTTGAAATTTTCAAGTTCATTTAACTGGAGCACTGATTGTCAAGAATAGTCAATTCTAACTCGTTTTAAGGTGAACATAGTTGAACATCAATATTAAATAGTTATTTTTGAAAAATAATCCACAACTGATGTGAAACGTCTTTTGCAATGTGGCTTTACCGTAGAATACTGAGCATTTCATGTACAGCACATATAACTAATTTTCAAGTTCTTAGAAAGATGAAGAAAGATAGGGAAGTTATTAACACAATGAAGATAAGAAAGCTTCAGTATCTCGGACATCTCATGAGAAATGAACAGAGAGTTTACTTGTTGCAGTCCATACTACAGGGAAAAGTACTCGGAAAGAGAGGAGTTGGGCAACCGAGATCTCATGGCTGAGAAATTTAAGGACCTGGTTTGGCATGAATACAACCGACTTATTCCGTGCAGCAGTACAGAAAGTTAAATTAGTCTGTATGATATCCAGCATCCGAAACGGATAGGAACTATCAGAAGAAGATGTGAAACTGAAAAAATTTTGTTCAGGTCATTAGGGCAGAAGAGTGGAAACCATTTGTTTAAAAAAATTACACAAAATTTATTCCAAATTTCAGAGAACATTGAACCCACTTGGCACTATGTTTCTACAGACTTGATTAATTAATTTTCTGGCAAAGGTGGAACTAGAATATTGTTAATCATTTTCCCTAGAATCCCTCAGCTTCTAGACATAATTATTTTTTTAACCAAGAATTGTGCTAGACAATTGTTCTGATTAATTGAGTTCTGGTTAATCAGAACATTGCTGTATTTTCAAAACACACACACACACACACACACACACACACACACACACATAAATTTGATCTTGCTTGTGCATTACATTAGTTCAGTGTACATTAAATATACATTACAGTATATATAAATAACATTTGTTTTCTTAATTATAACATAAGGGAGATATATATTAAATATATCTGTAAGAATAGACATTACTATTTGTAACTACATAATACTGTACAATACATTAATGTTTGTGAATTAGTTTTTCTCTACTGTAGAGAGTTATAGAATGTATCTTGTGAGAGTTTACATCCAATTACTTGCATTTATACAATTTTCTAAAATTTAATAAAAGGGAAGAAATTATATAATCCATAAAGTTCATTCTACTGTTACGTCTGCTTATATGAAATTATCAATTGCGACAAAATCAATCCATCTCTTTAAAAAAGAGTAGCTACTTTCTTTGGTGAATCTAAGAAAAATAAATAAATATTTTTTTCATTAATAATAATTATATAAATTAATTTATTCTATATAATCACACTTAATCAGTAATGATTTATTTATATTTTTTGTATAAGACTTTTTTCTTTAACCTAAAAATAATTACATTATAATCGCTTAGATTAATAATAGTTTACAGTACTTTTTACAAATTATATAATAAGACGTAATTAAGTACAAGGTTCATAATAAATTTTATTTAAATACACATTTTTAATGTTTTTTTTGCAGTTTCTATGTAGGGAAATGAAACAAACTTATATGTCATTTCCATCCTTAATCATTTCACACACAATGAATAATTTAAGTTAACAAAATATATTGGGAAGTGCTAACTTGATTTCGTCTTCACATAACAGTGAAGTGTACAAGTGAGGGATGGGCATCTATATAGAATACATACAATTTGCATCCATATTTAAGACAAAGAAAAGTCTTCTGGAATTAAGCGTCGAAACGGTGTTCTGAAGTCCTGATTTATAAAAACTTTTCAAGTTTTTTTTAAGTTAAAAAATTTTTAAAATTTATAAAAACTTTTTAAAAACAAGGAACGAAATGCCTGATTTTTATTTGTTATGTAACAGTTCGAATACTTACAGAATTTATCATTGCATTTTTTGGAAACTACAATTTTGTTGAAATTGTTAAATTCGTTAAAAATGAACATCTACTTTGGTAGTCTTAGTGGCGTGTTCCAGTGTACTTTAGACCCACTCAGTAGATTTTAAAAACGTTTTTATGCATCAAATGGTAGCTAGATTCAGGTGGCAAGTTAGTCCGATATAGGGTAAAATATTACGTTCGCATCCAATGTACTTAAGAACACTTATCCGGAAATTATCATGTATATCATTCGTAACAACAGAAACACTCAGTGGGTTCCTTATGTTCAGTAAGCTTATAACGCTTTAAGCAAAACCAGTAATAAGTAATGACAAAAGATCACCAGCCTTACAATGCCTCATATTAGCCTAAATCATTAATATACAATCAAGTATAAACAAGCTTTTATATTTTTCTATATGATTTACAAAATTTGTAATAATAATTTGAAAGGTCGACAACAATTCAGAATTGTGGCTTCGTGCATATTATTATGCTTCATTACAATTTATTTTTTTTAATTTATATAAATTAATTCGCGTTATATGTTGAAAAAATTGACTATCACTATTGTCGACAAAAACACTATTTTATAACGAAATCAAGTTAGCATTCGGCCAGCTACAAGAACTGTCGTATTTTTAAAGTACAGTCTCCAATCATTGTTTTCAACAATTTTTTGTTCTACTTTAATAACAAAACAGTCTGTTACTGAGCTACAAACACGCACATGAAAAATAAACAAACGAACAAACAAAATTTCTTTGGTTTTTAAACACACTCTGCAACGCCAACTCTCTCCTCGTACTTACGTATAAAATATAGGCCTACACATAATTTTGAGATCTCTGTTTTTAAAATTATTGCGAAACATGAACTTACAGAAACGAGATAAAAATATGCGCACTAAAAATTAGTAAAAATAACAGAATTAACAGTAGTAACACAGCGCATAATAAAATTGAGTATTCGATGGATAAAAAATAATTCATTTTAGAATAGAAAAAAAGAATGCAGTCTTCTTCTTCTTTCACTTTTTATGTTCTACTTCTTCTTCCTTCTGTGATTGTAACAGAATTTTTTTTCCAAACGATTAAAATAATCAAAGCTCGGTGGTAGGTCATAACGTTATGAATACAAAAATTTGATTTTTTTCTTCTGGAAACACTGATATGCCCGCACACACACTAATTTTATTATCACGATTCTTGTAGTCATTCGTTTATGTAAATTTTAATATATTTTTTAAAATTATAGTATAATACTTTATAATAGTGTTGTTATTTCTAAACTTGAACACATTTTTTTAAGTTCACTTAACATTACGTAATGTCGTTTCCACTCACAGGTCAACATCATTTATGATCACACAACTTTTGGTTTGTTTTGTTAATTAACAGTGACGCGGCGGTTTTCCTAACGTTATTTTCACTGTACAAACATAACCTCAACTTTTTATTTTGTACAAAATTTATGGTGATAAATCTTAATACAGGCGCAATGAAATAATAATATGCTTTTGCAGTATCGCGTCAAAGGTAGGCTATATTAGTTCTCGACAAATAAACACAATTTCTTTATACCATTTGAGTTTGTATATAAAAATGTAGTCTACATATAAATTATGTAAGGACGAATTTAATCATTTTTAAAATTCAAATACAGAAGTGTTTTAAAGGTATTACATAATACATAATAGGTGTGTACTGTAAGGCCTACTCTACAAACATTGTAGGCTTACTAGAAGCTTTTTGAAATTTTCATGCCTCTAGTGAAAAAAAACTTCATATTAAAAAAATTTGTTTCATGTTTTGGTAAAGTCAAACTAAGTTACATCTTATTGAGTTGTAATAAATCCCCCTGCGGGCTTCAGCCATTTGGCAATAGATTATAAAACAATAGTGTAAGTTTGTTCTACTCAAATTGTATAATAAAATTGAAAACACCGTTTAGAAACAAAGGTTTAACTAAAATTCGGAAAAAAATATTTTGACTTTCAATCCATTTCTTGGTCCGACCAATATGTAGGCCTATATAACCGCTGGATTGTAGATGTGAGGAAGCAAGGAGCGCTGAACAACGAATTTCCTAACAAAAAAAGAAAGAGATTGAAGGAAATTGTCACGACTTTCTTAACACCATTTTCAAATTTTATTTTGTTTCATCACCATTTTTTGGTTTTTAAATTTTCTTGTAGTCTTAACTTCTTTTATCATCTTCGTACATTTTAAATTTCTTCTGTTATTATAAGAAAGCAAGAATATATATTTAGAAACAATATTAATAAAAATTATAATATGGTGTATTAACTGAAACACGCCTTTGTCAATCTATCCAGCCATGGCCGGCTCTAGTAGAAGGCCGGAATATTAAACGTGGCAATGTTGCGTCTGAGGCCTATAAGCATAGAGTAATAAAATAGCTAAAGTGAACATTTTATGTTTTGATTTAATTTTATAGCATTACTAAAACCATGAGTAGGCCTATTTATAGCTAAATCTAAATTATAGGTACTTAGTACTATACGTTTAAATTGAAGAAATTAGTGAATTAGTGTTAGGCCTAATGAATTAATTGTGTTCGAATTATTGAATTCGTATCATTAAATGAGTTAATTATTATATTTCTTAAATAATATAACAGTATTTTACATAATAAACTTTTAATTTGTTCAATACATGAAGAATTATAACGCTCTATTAACCGGCAATTAAAAATGACGCGATTTGATTATTGAAATGCATAAATTAAGAGATCATCTAGACGGCCTCAAAATATCAGCTGGTTCCAGTGTTGCCTCCATAATAATATTCCGGCCTACTATTAGAGCCGGCCATGATCCAGAGCCTTCAAAATCGAATGTCCTATAAAAACTTGTTACTGCGATTTAGAAAAGCACGGTCGCTCTAGAAAATACGTTGAAGTAAGAAACGTGATGGTTAACTAAAAAAGATGAAGATTATTTTAATAACAAAATAGGTTAGGCTATATTGAATTTTTTTGGCCCAGTAAACGTCACATATATCCCACTTGAAGGGGTCTCAGATCCCTCTCAGAATTCTATGCCCCTGCGTAAGCTAAGAATCATTATTCGCATTAAAAAAGTTGAGGTTACATTATGTCGTCAGTGTTATTGTTATCCGAGCAACGACGACGTCGTCGAGGACATGGGTTCGATCTTCATACAGGAAGCGGTTCCGATTGGCGACGCGGCGCTGGCTCCCGAGTTGGCTCTGGTCGCTGCTAAAGGTGACCTGGCTTCGACGCCGTCCGAGACGCACGCTTCTCGCGAGAACATGGTGGCCTGTCCGTCCACTGTTGTAGATACTGCTGACGATGTACCTGTGTTGCCGTAGTAGTAACACGAATCTGCAACAGAAACACTTCGATTGAAGATAAAATTGCTTCGACACTACTTGAAAAAAAATAACATAATCTTTGTAACTGCAAACAAATCTTGTATCGGATTTAGGAATACTCGGAAATTTCAGATTTAGTGAAAATGTTTCGACGACAGTTTAATGGTACTTCTTCTTTTTCTTCAGTGGCGTCGCAACCCATTACTGAGTCAAGGCATTCTTTAACAGCCTCCGCTAGTTGTCCCGGTCAAGTGCAGCTGCTCTCCAGTGCCGGGTCCCAAGGATATGGCGCGCATCATAGTTCAAACCGTCTTCCGAACGTAGTTTGAGTCTACCAACTCTCCTGGCGCCATAGATCTGTTCTGTGAGTGCCTTTCTGCATATTTCATTCTCCCTCCATTATGATCACATGTCCAGCAATGTGAATAGCATTTTGCTATTCAGAATACTGCTTAACTTTAGGATGGCAATATTCTATGACTGCACGTTTAGAGAAAGAATATATTTGTTAATTTTTTTTGTACGCTCGTCTTAAAAATGTTGCCATCAGTGTGACGTCCGTACATTAGTTGCCAAAAAGCATTTCCCTATAAAATATGTGTACTGTGATTTATATAGAAACTGTTGAAAGTTACATGAGGACAGCTGAACAATAGCACAAAACACGCACACGCACACGCGCACACACACTGTTTGTGTTGTGCATACTCACGGTTTACTTACTGAGCAACCCGCCAGCGCCGGCCGCGTAGTTGTAACTGCCGTAAGGACTGGTCGTGTACTGTGCGTAAGGAGAGCTGTACGCCGCGTAATCCGTCACCCCGCCACTGCCTCCTGAAACAGAAAATATATAAGATTTAGTAGACCAGTGGCTATGGAGCCTGGCTAGGGGTTCGATTCCCAAACTGCACTGTGCTTCCAAGTCTGACAATTAGAATTTAAGATAATGTCTGTATTATTGTAATAATAGACGTCTGAAGCGTCCAGTAGTGTATCTAGAATTTGGTCTGGGGGGGGGGGGGTTCATTCATACAAAGAAAAAACGAGTTAAGACTAATCAACATTACTATCTCGTTAAAGTGGTTAAAAACGTCTTATAACATCCTGAAATCAATCGCATTAAAGTAAACTCTAATATTAGACCCGAATAGTCTCTACTCTCTAAACTCTAACAGACTCTCTTAGTAACTAATAGTAGGGTTATTGGAACATTGTTTAGTAGATACGTATTGACTGAATTGATTTTCCTATATCTCATATTTCAAACCAGTTTGTATATTTAAAAACGAGTTACTAATATATTAGCGTATGCAGTAAAAAAATAATAAACTAAAAATTAATAAATTAACAAAATTTGTCAACTTTTGTCGCCCCTTTGCGAGGAGGGGAGGTCCGGTTACGTTTACGCTCCTGCTGCCTTCATTCTATGACATACGTTTCGAACTAGAATCCTATCGTGCTTTCTTAAACTCCTTCGTTGACAACAAAGTAAAAAGCCTGTTGTTATTGTAATATCATACATCTACTGTGTGTAAATTAAATAAGCAAGGTAATATCGTTTCAGTGGCGTTTGTAACTTTAGATTTAACGTAATAACCGAATAATCTCACCAACCGATAAGATAATCATGTAGGCTACATATGAAATCAAGATTATCCTATACAGATTGGAGTCACCAAACACCTCTACGGATGGCGGCGGGGCCTGTCAAGTGAAGACGGCTCGTTCTAACGATGGTAATTGTCCGACCTACGCCTTCTGATTGTGACTGTCAAGTTGCGTGTCCGTATCAGAACGGTAAAGAGTATTTGGTTTAACGAATCAAGTATCTAAAGGTACTAACATGTAAAGTTAGTGACAGTTATTGCATATATACAGGATGGGGTAATGAGAACACAACAATTTAAAACTATCACAACAGGAACTCGTTGAATATTTTTAAGTAAAATGTAATGTACAAAGCTAATAAGATGCCATTTTACTTAGTCATGTTCATCGTTTGAAAATAACGTCCCTTGAGTGACGCCCATTGAGACGCTTACATTCTTCATGTTGATTGAAAAAGTTACCCATGACTCTCTGCAGCATGGCTTGCAGAATCGTCTGAATTTCTTCGATGATCCGCTGCCTGAGTTGATTTAAATCACGTGGTTGTAACCTTAAGCTTCAGATAGTCCCAAAAAAAAAAAAAATTCACACGCAGACAGGTCTGGAGATCGCGCTGATCAGGGTACTGCACCAAATCTTGAGATCAAGTGATCTTCGAACACAGGCTTTAACACTTACCCTTCCACATTTTCTGGAGCACGCACTGTTTTTACACTTCCTCCAATTGTTTTCTGTGTCGAGGCAGTGGTTCCAAATGTTCTTTACTTGCCATTTCATACTGTTGAGTGATCTGGAATTCTTCCCCGTCTCCCAACGTTGAAATTATTTCTGAACAGTCGTTGTCTTGTTATATAGGAATCAATACTTTTAGAAAACGTTTCTACAGCAAATGCACGATGTTCAACTCGCCGCCATTGAGCCATGTTTACTGAAATGGCATAGTTTAACTGAGGTTATAAAACCACCTGTTTATTTATTGTTGCCATAGTAACCAAACACGAGCTAACACAAATTGTTGTGTTCTCATTGCCCCACCCCATGGCCGGCTCTAGTAGAAGGCCGGAATATTAAACGTGGCAACGTTGTGTCTGAAGCCTATAAGTATAGTGTAATAAAATAGCTAAAGTAAACATGTTATATTTTGATTTAATTCCATAGCATTACTAAAATCATGAGTAGGCCTACTTATAGCTAAATCTAAATTATAGGTCTGTGAGCACTTAGTAGGCCTACTATACTTTTAAATTGAAGAAATTACTGTTAGACTTAATGAATTAATTTTGTTCGAATTATTGAATTCATATCATATGAATGAGTTAATTATTATATTTATAAAATAATACATCAATATTTTACATAATAAACTTTTAATTTGCAAAAATGAAGAACCATAAAACTGCTATTAACCGGCAATTAAAAAAATGACGCGATTTAATTATTGAAATACATAAATTAAGAGATCGTCTAGTCGGCCGCAAATATCAGCTGGTTCCAGTGTTGCCACGTTTAATATTCCGGCCTTCTATTAGAGCCGGCCATGCCCGGCTTTAACCACGTTTCGTCGAAAGAAATGTGGTCTAAGTGATAAGACATCTGAAGAATTCAAATAGACCACTAATTTAAGAACTAGCTGTTCCGTTACCCGACAGGAGGGACGAAGTATCTTTACACTGTAGGTTCTAGGAAACACTTAACGAAGCGTTTGTCTTTGTTGGACATGAATTTTAAGAGCTTTATATCCAGAGAAATATTAATTTACTGAGAGCGCGGGAATAACTAGCCCGAATACCTATTGTATTCTATATTTCTGTTGCTTTTTGTTTTCTTTTACTTACTTTCCTTGGTTGGGACTTGGTCGCTTGAGGGTGCTTATTACTGTTTACATTTGTTAGAATTATACAAGACGCGCGCGTTGAAATTACTAGTTAAAGCGCCTTATTAGATCTTAACGGTGACGCAGCGAGAGCGCTGGAAACTATTGTTTGTGGTGTGAAAAACATGCGGCGCATGCGCAAACATGATGACCTGTAAAAAAAACAGACTACTTCGGTCTAGTTTAAACGCCGCGGCCGCCGCAGTCCTGCGACTGTGTACAACTTTAGTAAACACGACCGACTTGATTTAAGTGACCAAACACAGATACGAACATTAGAGTTCGTGGATATCGTCGGCACCCCGATGTGTTTTCGCAGACACATCATATCTGTATTTCTTTGACTTGGACATCATTACGGCGATGATGAAGTCCATACAGAATCATCATCATCTCCTTAACGGTTTTAGACTTTACCGGCCTGTTCTTATTCCACAGTCCACCTTTTCTTAGGCCTACTAGCTTTTCTTCTGCCTCTAGGGTTGTAATCTTTTGCTATCTTCGGTATTCTAGTTTCTTCCATTCTATCTATGTGTTGAATCCATTGTCTTCTGTATCCTTTAATCCTTTCATTAACTGTAAAAATATTTAAATCACTTTTTATCTCCTCATTTCTTATATGATCTCTTCTATTACACCTTTTAACTGATCTCAGAAGTTTCGTTTCTGCTGTTTGTGTCTTCTGTTCATCTTTTTTCTTTATGACCCAAGTTTAAAAACCTTGCAGTAGTGTAGGTTTTCGCCATTGTTTTATAAAATTGTATTTGGGTTTCTTTCTACATTTATTTCCCAACGTTTTCCAAATCATTCCACACATTCTTGTGAAATTCGTCACTTTATTTTCTATACCTCTATATTGATCATAAGTAATGCCACGTCCAAGATAGTTCATATGTCTTACTTGTGTTGTCTATGCATATTTTGGTCCGAACCGGTTCATCTCCTATAAAGGAGATGAACTTTTGTCTTTTATTCAGATATGTTACAATTATATTCTTTTCCTGTTTATGTAAGATGCATATTGCTCGCTGGAGATCGTCTTCTGAAGTGGTGAATATAGCTTGGTTATCCGCGAAGAGAATGGTTTTCAAGCTTGTATCTCGTTGGATTTTAGTACCGTCAGGGGATTGTTGTTTCCATTTTTTGCGGATCCACACAGAATAAGTTTGATAGTCATCATCTTCTTCACAACACGGCGTAGCAAGGCGCTGCCTCTTCCGCCTTCAAAAATCCTCCAGCCACATCTTCCTGGGTCTACCCACACATCTGTGTCCTATAGGTTTGTATTTCCAGACTTGTTTGGTCAGGCTGGAATCTGACATTCTTTCTAAGTGTTCTTTCCACCGTTGTTTGTAATCTTCTAATCTTTAATTCAAGTTAAAAAAACTTGTAACTCTTCTCTTATGGCCTCATTTCTTATGAGGCTCTTATTGGGAACAAACTAGTAGTTATATTTTCGTGGCGTACTGGAAAGTGCCTTTCTTCTAAACATATGACTGTAAGATAGTGAACATGAATTCAGACAATTTTTTTTTTTAGTTTAGCTATGACTGCGTATATAGTCATAAAATATGAGTCTAAAATATGACGATAGGAGGAGCCAATATTCCAAATGAGGATACGTAGGGGAAGAATGTAGTTGGAAGAGTTTGAGTTTATACTACGAGTAGTACCTATATACGAGGGTCATTCAATAAGTAAACAGACAGCTGTGGAGCAAAAACTTTTTATTCAATCAATACAATTTTTTTTTATTTTTCAACGTAGTCTCCAGCAACGTCTATGCACTTGTCCCATCTCTCTACAAGCTTTTGTATTCCCTCAGCAAAGAATTCTTCGACCTTGATGTCGAAGCCAGTTTTGGACTTTTTCCTTCACTTCTTCATTGCTGTTGAACTTGACACCACGCAAAGTCTCCTTGAGTGGGCCAAACAAGAAAAAGTCAGGGCTATAAGGGGGATGAGGCAGGATCTCCCAACGTACTTTTTTATTGTTTCGAGCGTCAGTTTTGCAGTGTGTGGGCGGACATTATCGTCAAGAAGAATCACACCTTTCCTCTGCCATCTCGGACATTTCTTCTTCAATGCAGGCTTAACTTTGTTCACAATTATATCAGAATAGTACTGAATATTGATAGTACGATGGTCTTGTAGGTAATCACAGAAAATTGGGCCTTGGGAGCTCCAAAAGATGGTTAACATCACCTTACCAGCCGATGGCTGGGTTTTGAATTTCTTTTTGGCGGGTGAACTGGGATGCTTCCACTCCATGCTGTGTCGCTTTGACTCAGGTTCAAAATAGTGAATCCAAGTTAGTGGTTATAGTGGTTCCAAATCCAAAAATCTTATAAGAGAATGCTGTTCTTCGAAAATACTATCCTCAAAAGGACACGCCATCGTAAATAAAACTGTATTGGTTATGTTTATGCAATGTATTATTGAACAGCTGATCAAAACTCACAACGACGTTGCCAGTTTCTATCAGATGCTACAATTAATTTCTTTTCTACAACTGTTTGTCTGTTTACTTATTGAATGACCCTCGTAGTAACACGTTATTGTACCACAAAATATTACGCTTCATTACACATAAATTGAACTGTATTGTATTTATGTTTATGTTATAAATACGTACATAATTATTCTATATGAAAGGAGATGTGCATATACGCGTACCTAATATAAAACACATGATGCGTACATGTAATAATGTTAAACACACACATGATTATAATGTTCTTCTGAAGTATGTTTTTTTTTTAGTCTGTATTACGAGGGTCAGTTGTAAAGTTCGCCGAGCGACATCTGTAGCTTAGCTGTAAAACTAAAATTTTTCGTGTGCTGCAAGATTTGTATTTTATGTGAACTTCTGTTAATTTCCAAATTTATCTATCAATTTATTCATTGTTGACAAGCTGTTTAAAATTGACGTGTCATGGGTGTTTTGAAAAACGGACAGAATCAAACATCGTAGAGTGACTCTTTGTTAAAAATTGTTTAGCGCCAACGGAAATTGAAAACGAAATTGTAAATGTGTCAGGAGATGCTGCGGCTTCAAAACCAACGGTTTGTAAGTAGGCACTTGAGTTTAAACGTGGTCACACTGGACGCCCCAAAAATTCAACAACTAAATTAATTCATTAGGCCTACATTGAATTCAATTCTATGCAACAACTCCAAATACAACACCTTGCACACGCTTTTTCACACAAAGTTCTTGAGTTAAGTATGATGCACACGCTCATATGAGATGCCTATGATCTGCGGTCTTCCAACACTCTATGAAATTTTTTTCCAATAATATCATTTTTTTTTGTTTTGTTGCACTTTTTGGACATCCACTGCTGGAATAGTCTTCAGTGCTTGTACGACCACGTTTAAACTCGAGTGTGCCCCATTTACCGTTGTTTCTAAAGGCTCAGCATCCTCTAACACATTTACAATTTCGTTTTGATTTTCCGTCGGCACTAAAACGTTTTTAACTGAGAATTAATCACAACACGATGTTCGAATTTGTGCATTTTAAAAACGCGGGTGACAGGAAAATTTGAAACAGCTGGGAAAAGCGAATAAATTGACAGATATATCTGGAAATTAACAGGTGTTCACGCGAAATATACGTCTTGCAGCAAACGAAAGATTTTAGTTCTACCACTGAGCTATAGGTGTCGCTCCGCGAACTTTTCAACTGACCCTCGTATATTTCAGGTATTTCAAAAGTATATTTTAAACAAATATCTGTGGATGTGGTGTGTGTGTGTGTGTTACAACTGACACAGAAGTAATTGATTACTCCTGAAAGCGTATATTATATTGTTTTACTTACGCCCGTTTTTGCAGATTGACTGAAAATAAAAATAGGAGACACAGTAGAATGGAAACGCTATAATATTCAGTTGCAGGAGATATCAATTAATTGTTATCTTTACAATTACAACATTAATACAACAATAATGAAATAAGAGTTACCACACAGAACCATATGGCCTATCATTTTTATATAAATAACTCGAAAGTTTCTCGCAGTAATTGTTGTATAATATTTTGTATACTATCAAATATAGTTTCTCCTGCAAGTAGTCGTATTATATTGTTATCGTTTCAATTCACCTGACGTACGTTTCACTGAATATATATATATATATATATATATATATATATTGTAGTATATCGGATTCTCCCTTATCAATATCTTCTCATGCCCCACTGTTGTGAGTGCTAATTTGTAGTAGTCCCAATGGGCGAAGGTATAATAACGTTTAAATACGCTCCACGTTGGAAACGCCAATTTGTAGTAGTACGGATACTCCCGTATCAATATCTTCTAAAGTGTGATCTTGATCAAATATTAAGAATATGTCAATATTCCGTATTAATTTAGTGCTTTCGGTAATAATAGCATTCAATACCAGTTGAACTAGCGTGTAATTATAATGTTCTTATTCAAGCCTAGTCCGCGTTTTGAGGGAGGAGATACTTATACAGTATCTGTTTCTCGTTCTCTTTAATTCAACAACGTTCCGCGAGTTAGCGCTGTGGTTCACAGTCAGCGGAGTATTATAGGTTAGTTGTCCGCGCACAATAATTCCCACGTTACACTCTCTACATAAATTATAACTTGTTCATACTGCACTAAATATTATATAAATGATAAGATATCGTCAAATTCAAAAATAATTCTTTATTGTTGATTTTTTATTTCTTGACAACAAGGTTCTTCCTTTACGAGGATACAAAAATCGATCGTATTGGAAGTAATCGATTATTTATCTAATTCAGGGTTATATATTATTTTTAATTATTATTGTATTTCTTTAAACACAGGGTGTGAAGGTTCTTTCAACTATTAGTAAGGTCAGAAAATGCATAAATAGGATTACAAGGTATTACAATATATTACTAATTTCTTATTAATTATTATTTAAAATAAGTGGAGTTTACCGTCCGATTCGCCTCGTCACTTATGGTGGCCGTGTACAGCTAACCTCGTTCGATGTGTTTGGTCAGCAACAGGATACAGATGAATAACTCCTCGCCAGTCTTTACTCCAAGTTCGAAATAAAAGTTGAAGTCTTGGTCCTGGAATGACGCAGAAATGCCGCTCCTTACTGTTCACCAATGTCCAATTTTTGTGGTTCCGGGTTTCAACGTATTTCGAGTCAAACTATGCTTTCTCTATCGAATTGTGGAAGGTGATGTTCGAGTACAATTTTGAGTTTGGCTTTCGTTCTTTAGAATAGGCCTACTGTATTATATTGTTCTATTCAGGTAGTTATTTCTCTTCATTGGTTTATTAATTAAGTTTAAGGATTACTCATTATATTGAGTTTTATTGGTACAGTTCTTCCCTTAGATTTTCGTCAATTTTGATTTATAGGTTTATTAGTATTCGGTTGTATATGACCGTCAAAAGTCAGTGAACCATCCTATGGTTATTTATTACTTAATTTTGTTCACTTATTGATTTATTTAATTTAAATTTATCGTTTTTTTCTAAGTGCATCAAAACTAAACTCTCTTCGTTCATGGATAACCATTCAATAATCGAATCAACAAATTATATGCCCTCTTGTCGTCCTTGACAACCATTCTGTCTTCTCTTATTGGATAATATTTATAATCCTATAGCCATAATCATACAATGTTCTTGCACTTATTAAAATACTCCTTTACTAAATTTACATTATATCATATTATACCTTTACATATTGTTTGTTACTAAATTATATACATTTTGCTGTCGTTTCCTCTTAATCTACTTACTCTAACAAGTATTATTTTCCTGTTACAAAATATTACCTTTCGGTATCATTGCACTATTACATTTTGAGATTTTATTTAAATTGTATTTACTTATCTGCTATCAGTAATTATTATTGACTTCTCCTAACTCATTATATTCTATTTAGTATTTTTTACAAATTTCGTTACCTAACTTTTCTGACCTGACTTACTATACAATGTTACTGGTTTGTGGCCTATCATTACATTTTTATCTCCTTCTGATTTTAATTTGTTATTACTTACATTATTATAGAATCCTTCATTTGTTTATTATATAATTACACTAAACCCTTTTGTATCTCATTAACAATTATAGCCTTTCTGGCCAAGTTTACAATTATAATCTGCATACTAACTAAGTACATGTATACAAAACATTTAACTTTATAAAGTTTAACACCAGGTCTATAATGATATATTTGATAACACAAAAATGAAATTAATATCAGTTAATTATTATTCTCTTAAAACTATTACTCCACCTGCTACATACAAAAATAACATAAATATCATGATAATAACACAACATGATAAAACGTACTAACATGTACATTTTTATAAAATAAATCATGCACTAATGAATCATTCTCCTCTCATTTAAATCATCAATTATTATAAAACTGTCTAAGTTAGGCTTTACATTACCTGTCAATGTCTATTGTTTACACTTTTCACTGAACACTGAAGTTTGTATTTATAAACATATAAGTACAAATAATTTTTCCTTTTTACCTTGTATTCTTATTGTGGGATTATACATTTATTTAATAATGGGTTTTGTTTCTGACCTTTTATTATTATGGACAATTATTATTTTTATTTTTAGTTTAACAATTATAAACTTTTTTATGTAACGTAGGGGACCATATTTTCGTTACGTTACAATATGTATCTTCAGAGGTTTGTAAATGAATAAATATTATAAATTAAATTTTTATATAATGCATAATACAACTACTTGCAGAAAAAATTATATTTGATAATATATATAACATTATAGAACCATCTATGTACGGATGTACGTCTGTAGGCCTATTCACATACATCAAAACTTAATAAACACTAATTAAAGAACAAGTTCAAATAAATAGAAAGCAAGACGATCTATTTAAAATTACAACTGTAATTAATGATAATTCTGTAGAAATACATAAGTATTTAAATTATCAAAATGGCAGTCGAAACAACTGATTGTACGAACTTTAAAACTTACAAAAGTTCGATGGTTTTCGATAGTATATAATCTATTGTTATCTGAAGAGTTCCCACGGGCTATTCCATGGGAACAGTCCATTTTAAATACAGATCATTTCGAGTACTAATATAATCTCTGAGTGTCATCAGGGGTAACAAGAACTTAATCCGAAAATTTAAAATACAAGTAAAACAAAACCATAAAATTTAATAAAGAAAAAGAAAAATCTACTTACTCTCCAAGTCCGCTAATCAGAACATGGAAGTATGACACTGACAAAGATTCACAGCCTACGTGAAGCTCTGTGAATACTCTTACGGGTCCAGCTCAGCGGACTTCGAGAGTAGGTAGTAGGACGAGAGTAGGGCTTCTTCTTCTTCTTCTTCTTCTTCTTCTTCTTCTTCTTCTCTTACGATCCGTTGCGCACTCCTTCGTCCGACCATTTTTTTCTTTGATCTTCCAATATTCCGCCGCCCTTTCGGATTATAAACCAAAATTTGTTTTGGTATACTGTTCTTATGCATCCTTCCAACATGGTCTTTCCAATCCTGTCTGTATTACTTTATTCTTTCGTTCGGTTGTATATTCCAAGGATGTTCCTTATATCATCATTTCTTAGCCGGTCCCTCCGCGATACTCCTAGTACTGAACATGTAGATTTACCTTTCGTTTCATGAAATTTTGTAATTAATTTTGTGATTTTGTTTTACTAGTATTTATACATTTACTTTTTTACTTATACTTTTACTTTTTACTTATACTTTTACTTTTTTACTTATACTTTTTTACTTTTATTTATGATTATACTTTTGGTGTCGCTTTTTCACAATTATTTATTTTTCGATTATCATAGCTTCTTGTTGCGAATTACCTTATGCAGTTAACTTTAAATTAATAGCTTAAATTCTCGATGCACCTGATCACAACCATAGATTATTAGTGGTCAAAACGTTGTGTACTTGACGATGGCAATAGTCCGTGGGAACATTTCAGATACCAACTGATCATATAAACAAACATTAAAACAATCGAATTTGCTAACATTTCATTCTCTGATGATGTAGGCTATTGTAATTATGCGAAATGCGTGTTAGGCACCTTTTACGCATCCGATTTATATCGTACGATAAGTTTTGGATTCGAGTTGTCTCCGATTTTTTCGTGCGTCAAAAATAACGCCAGTGGGTGTGAAAAAACTCAGTGCTGCCATCATCAGTACTGGAAATGGATCCGTGCGTGTTGTAAGTTATGCCGCTTATCGGTTCGTTTTTATAAGCTTCGGAAGCGGGATCCCATAGTGCTCTCCTGTTCTGGATTTCTTCAATGACCCTTTATGTATTAATGTCGTCCATATTTACAAAACAAATTAATAAAATCATACCGCGACGTGAATACCACTTAATACTTTGCACCATTGGCCTCGCCGACGCTACGCAGGAAGGTTGGCAGCACTGATGTCTGAAAGTCATATGACAAAAAATTCGCGCGAGTCCAAAAACGGAACCATTTCGGTCCATGTATCGACACAACTCGTCCGATATTTTAACGGATGCGTTTATTAGGACACCGCGATATGTTTTTGAGTTCGAAACGATAAATTTATCGTACGACAGTGTATAAAACGGCCCATTAGTTTCTGTTGTTTAACATGGCGTATTAGTTTTTATCGTACGATATAAATCGGATGCATAAAAGGACGAACAATTGTATACACACAGAAGAAGTGTATTGATATCATATCTCTTATGTGTGTGTATACGACGGTCAGATGAAAAGTTTTATGTAAACTCCTGTTAATTTCCAAATCGATCTATCAATTTATTCATTGTTTAGAAGCTGTTTAAAATTGACGTGTCATGCGTGTTTTGAAAATCGGACAAAATCAAACATCGTAGTATGATTCTTTGTTAAAAATTGTTTAGCGCCAACGGAAATTCAGAATGAAATTGTAAATGTGTCAGGAGATGCTGCGACTTCAAAATCAACGGTTTGTAAGTAGGCACCTGAGTTTAAACGTGGTCGTACGAGCACTGAAGATGATCCCCGCACTGGACGCCAAAAAATGCAACAACTCCAGATGCGGCAGCCATCTTGCACAACGCTTTTTCACACCAAGTTCTTGAGTTGAAGTATAATGCACACGCTCATATGAGATGCCTATGATTTAAGGAACGTCATCCACTTCTCAATCTGCGGTCTTTCAACACTCTATGAAATTTTTTTCAATAATATCATTTTTTGTTGGACTTTTTGGACGTCCACTGCTGGGATCGTCTTCAGTGCTTGTACGACCACGTTTAACTCGAGTATGCCTCACTTACCGTTGTTTCTGAAGGCGTAGCATCTCCTAACACATTTACAATTTCGTTTTGACTTTCTATTGGCGATAAAACGTTTTTAATAGAGAATTCATCACAACACGATGTTTGATTTTGTACATTTTAAAAACACGCGTGACAGGAAAATTTCAAACTGCTGGTAAAAAGCGAATAAATTGACAGATCTATCTGGAAATTAACAGGTGTTCACGCGGAATATACGTCTTGCAGCATACGAAAGATTTTAGTTCTAGCACTGAGCTATAGATGTCGCTCCGCGAACTTTTCAACTGACCTCGTAATAGCGTTTAAGGAAATCTTTTACAAAACAAACTACAAAATACAAACAAACAAACAGCATTCCAGCAAACAGCCAGTTACCTGGATAGTGGTGCGTGAAGGCGGTGGGCTGGAAGGAGCCGGGCGGAGGCTGGAGGACGGTGAGCGACGACGGGTCCGGTGGAGGACTCGGCGCCGGTGCCGGATCTGCCGGCAGTGACAGCGGTAACCCAGGTGAGCCGGACCCCGTGCCTTCGCTGCCCGGGTGGTAACCACCGCTCTCTGCTCATCACATGCAAAACACAAAACACTCCGCTTACCATATACATTCTTGCTGCTGTAGTCGCTCTCCACCAACCATTACTACGCCTATAGCTATCGGGTGTAGGCCTATTGATTAATTACAATCTCTCTGGACGCTTGGTGAAATGTGTAAACTCGAAACGAGAGTATTAACCACTTCTTCGGTACAGTTCTCCTAAATCTATTAACGCGTTTCGATTGTTAGCTCATTTATGTACTCTAGTGGAAAAGGCGTCACAGCCGATACTCTATGTACTTATTAGCGTCACAGCCGATAAGGGGTCGAATCGTTTAATAAATCTGCAGAACTTCATTCAGACGTAAATAGTGTATTTAGTTTAAGTAACTAAAATAGGCCAATATTTAATTTCAATGTAAAGTTAAACAGAGAAACAGAGGTAATGGTCAAATCTTGAGCGATTTCAAGAAAATATACCCATCGGAAACGATAAGAAAATGTAAGCTGAAGGAGGGAAGAAAAATGATAGATGAAAAATAGGCAGGGAGGAAGAAGAAGAAGAAGAAGAAGAAGAAGAAGGAGAACAAGAGGAGAAAAAGTCAGATTCAATATGATAGTTTGTAGGGATATATAGTTATTTAAACAAAGTAGGCTGAGTTGTCCTACAAAAATTCTGAAATTTGCTGTATAGGCGTTTAAGGAGCAAAGCGTCCCCGTCACTGAGGACGTTAGATGGAGTTTGTCTAAAATGGCGTCTTGACCTGATCTGGTAAATATAGAAAACAAGTTAGAAAACGCTTTTTCTACTTACTACGCACGTTGTGCATACTGTAAAACACGATGTAGACGCGATGAGACAGACATCTGAGGACGTGAATAATACAGAGAACTCAGTTTGGTTTCCAAACCGTAAGAAAGAAGAAGTACAATAAGAAGAAGAAATGAAAAGCGAAAAATGATGAAACATTAAAAAAAAATTTTGTGTGTGTTTCGTTTTGAGCGATCGTAAACAAAAAAAAAAACTGGCAGTGACATTTTTATTTGATACGAATCACAATTTGCGATATTTGTAGGGAAAAAACCCGCGTATCTCTATACAGCTGACATGTGCGAATTATCTACTTACCGGTGTGGTATTGGACGGGTGACAGCGATGACGGATCCAGAACCGTGGCCGTGCCGAGTTTATGGATTTCCTGCATGCTGATTGGCGCTAGAGGTGTTACTCCGCCGACTAGATTTAAGCGCAGGCAAATGCAAACAAACAAAGAAATAAACAGAAAATAACAAAACACTAACAAACAAAGCAAAACAAACAAAATTAAAATGATACAACTAATAAGATACGTAAAAAGTAACAATAAATAGGCCTTACTTATACTTTTGTTAAACATAAGCACAAACATTTCCATGCAAGCAAACATAATAGTCAGACATGTAAAACAACAATTACTGATGTTATTACATTAATAATAATACACTAATTTTTGTAGAGTCTGTATAAAATATTAGCTATTATATTATAGAAGCAATATGTTCTCATAATACCGTTACATTCAGATTTAAAATAATCTTCTGAATGGCTAAAAATGAGTTTTTAAAGAACTCTGATCAGACCAACAGTAATGGATAGATCAAAGCTTGGATTCTTGCAGAAATAGATTTGTTTTAATAAGTTTCTTTGGGTGACTGGAGAATACCGAAAAAGATAATCCAGTATAAGCCTCTTGGAGAACGAGATAGAGGCAGACCAAGAAACGGTGGCTGTGAAGACGGAATAGGCTGAAAGTCTAATCCTTGAAGTGAAGAAGAAGAAGAAGGAGAAGAAGAAGAAGAAGAAGAAGAAGAAGAAGAAGAAGATGTTTCTTGCGAAACATAAGGACAATTTATACGACTGAATAAAACTTAAAGGAAACTGGAGGATAATTAAATGTGAATTAACCATTAGCTCACAGAAGAAGATACAGTATGATTTATTAAATTTTGAAGAATTGGTAGGTTGGGACAGGTAAAGAGAGTGAAAAATAATCTAGGATGGAGAAATGAGAGGAGTAGGGCGGATAGTAAGACCAGTAGACAGTCTCTGGGATTCGGAACTGGGAGCCAAGAATTGGAGACGTGTAGCAGGAAGAAGTCAAGGTCTGTGCAGGGCTTAGCGCTTCCAGACAAGATGAACGAATTTTATAATTTGAATCAAAATAATGGTCTACATGTCTGTTCCGTAGTGACACTACGAACACAGATCTCAGTTAGTAATTCGCAGAGGTATTTAAGTGCACAGAATGACGACTCGTGACATGATATGGTTACTGAGTTGTATGACGGGTGTTCTTTAGAAGATTAGCAAGACGGTATGGACAATGTAGACAATATCTTATTCAAAGTTATATGCTTTACAGGACTAAATTTTCGAGCTACTAATAAACAGGTAATAATTATTGACATCAGTTCTCGATTCTTTTGGAAAGTTACGTCGCACTACTTCCTACAGTTTGAAACACTACACAGACGATGGTGCTTCGTAAGCTTAATAGTTTAATGAATCCACGATTCAGGACAGTTAAAAGAAGTCTAAACGGTTCGACATGGTATACTCACGGTACAGGCCTAGACTATTATGGAGATCATGTGGAATTATAATTTGCTACTGGCAATGAAAAAGCGTTTCACCAGGACGTCCCAAGTAGACCCATTAGTGGTTACAGACGCCAAATACTATTGACATGTTTCGTTATTCTAATTAAGGGTGTAAAGCCAGGTAACTATCTAATAAGTGTCTGTGCTTACAACTCGATTAATGAGATATGAAAACTCGCTCAGTTACAAAAGGAATCGCTAGGCGTACACAACTCAGAAAGCTAGTGCCTTTTCTCGAGAAGGCATTATTTTTACGTCTGCAGTCTGAACCGTTTCATCCCTGAAATTTTCTACTTTAGTATACACTCAGACACGTAGTAACCTAGTAACTGATGATGTGAAAGCAGAGAAGGTTTATTAAAAGTAACAAGTTGTTCAGGAAAAGTTTTGTTCTAAAGAACGCTGACATGTGTTTCGCTCAAGCGGAGATGTGTCAGCGTCAATATTTCATTGCAACAGTTAACATGCCATATCGTAGCAAGCGCGAAACCTCTGTCAACGATATTCAGAATAATGGTGAATCTTTTAATAATTATAACCACGAACTAGTAGTTAAAAATATCTGGTGACAGTTATGTTCTGTAACATATATCGTAGGCTTACGCGGCCGGAGTCAATGTTGTTAAAATGCATTCCCGGGCCGTTTGGCCGTGGTCCATCTGTGGCCAATAACGTCTACCACCCTACGTTAGCGAAACTCGAATTTTCACTGATGGTGGCAGTCGATGGCGCTGCCGAAACGTCTGTTTTTGTTGAAAACAATGGACCACGGCCGGACAGCCCGGGAAATGAATTTTAACAACAGTCATGTTCTGTGTTTTGAAGAACATGTTATTTTTCAAATGTTATTTAATAAACATTTAAAAATTTATCGTAACCAAATGGAAAAAAGCATGCGTGAATGTCTTGCTACTAACCTAGCGACGTTCCGATCGGAGGGTTGTATATGTGTGTGGTAGTCTGCGCCTGGGTCATGGTACTGATGCTGTCGTATAGGTCGGCCGAAGTCGTGGGCGCGCTGCTAAAGGCGCCGGATGTCGTGTCGTAGTACGGAGAGCCTCCATTGGCTCCGGCAGGTCCACCGCCTCCTAGTTCCGATAATAACTTGTGTTCGTCTTTTATACTCCACTTACCCGACCACAACTGCAAGAAAAATGTAACAGATAACTATTTATAAAAAAATAATAATTTTTTAATAATACTAATCAACAGAATATATGAAATATAGATCGTTTTCTCAGTTAGAGCGGAGAGTAGTTACTGTCATGATTATGGTTCCGCGTGCGCATTGAAGTCCGTATGAACTGAGCATTTGCGAATCCGATTTGTCCCTAACCATGGCCGGTTCTAGTACAAGGCCGGAATATTAAACGTGGCAACGTTGGGTCTGAGGCCTATAAGCATAGTGTAATAAAATAGCTAAAGTGAACATGTTATATTTTGATTTAATTTCGTAGCATTACTAAAATCATGAGTAGGCCTATTTATAGCTAGATCTAAATTATAGATCTGTGCGCAATTAGTACTATACGTTTAAGTTGAAGAAATTAGTGAATTAGTGTTAGGCCTAATGAATAAATTTCGTTCGAATTATTGAATTCGTATCATATGAATGTATGAATGAGTTAATTATTACACTTCTTAAATAATATAACAGTATTTTAACACAATAAACTTTTAATTTGCAAGAAACAAAGAATTATAAAACTGCTGTTAACCGGCAATAAAAAATGACGCGATTTGATTGTTGAAATACATAAATTAAGAGATCGTCTAGTCGACCTTAAATATCAGATGATTCCAGTGTTACCACGTTTAATATTCCGGCCTTACACTAGATTCGGCCATAGCCTAACACTTTCATTTTCAAGGATATATGAAATCTTTATGATTTATAAATAAAATATTTTCTGTTATACATAGGCCTACATAAAGATTTAGAAAACTGTTTTTTTATCATTTAGAATATATTTATCAAATATTTATTCTCATCTGGCTCTACTTATGCAGTGTTCACTGACAGATTTTTCAGAACTTCAGCGTCAGCTTGACTGTGAATTTACAAGACTGTTACCGGTAGAATGGAAGAAAGAAATATCATAGATTTTACTTTAGTCCTACATAGGTCTATTTATGTATTAAAAATCTCATTAATAACATTTGACTAACTCTACATCTGACAAATGGACATCAAGTTTGTTATGTTTCACGTGGACTTACATTAGAATATAGTTGGTCGCCGTTGTACTGGGATCTTTGTCTCTTGATCTCTTCCTCAGGGTGACCATTCAAGTCTCTGTTTTCGTCTGTAACAAACAACACAAATTACTCTTAATGTTTATAAACTTGATATTCTAGTATCAACACGTTAGATGGTCACCTGCCCAATGTGAAGGCTTCTCGTGGACTTCTAATCCACTCTGTGTTGACCTCTGCCAGGGACTGAACTCTTTGTCCCTGAAGGTGGGGGTGCGTTTGTGTGAGTAGTAGAGGTGTACTAAACTAGTATTTGAAAATAAAATAACAGGTACGAACGAAACCGTTCCAAAAAAATAACACGTACAATAGTTATTATATACGTATTATACATATGCCTGTACTATATAAGAAATAAATTGAAACTAAAAGTATTAACAGTGTTACTTTACACTGTGACTTTATTAAGCTATTACTGTCTAAAAGAAAATAAGAAACAAAAGAATTTATAGGCCTACCTCCCTTTGGGAATGCAACTTTAAGTTTTCACTAGGAGTAAACAAACTGACATAGATTTAATATTAAATTATTGATTCCATTTTGGTTAGACAAATCAGATGCGAAACTCAGGCAATGAAGTTTAGAGTAGACATAATAGCACAACAAATAATTAAAAAAAAAAAACATTAGAAACATATAATAAAAGCACAACAGTAAGCCACAAGAGTTACAACAATGTTACCATTTACGTGAGATGAGCAGTGAAGTTAAAATCATCTCCGAATCACATTAAGAAAAAGTACTATACCTATGGTCTATCAGCCACTCTGTACTCTGTAGGTTATAAAACAATATAATTCGCTTTTCAAGATTTACCAATTTGGTAACTGGTATAATATATCATTTTTTATTATAATCTGTTTTATATATCTGCATAACATACGAGAATAAATGTAACGTCAGTATGAATTTTTTTCATTTATTAAAAACAGCTTCGTCTCTTTGGCATAGAGATATTCTGAACCTCGCTGTTTTGCTTCGTTTCGTACTCGTATGGCAATCGGCACATGCGTAGAATGAAGTACTCAGCACCTATAAGTGGCTTTGTACTGGTGTACTCGTAATACTCCTAATACTCGTAGTACTCGTTTACTTGTTTATTTGTTATTTGCGTAGGCGGATCCCGCGACTCGGAACCGTGAGGTCTCGAGTAGTCGGAACGGCTATTTCGACTTTTCAGTTATCGTTGAATCGGAACAGATATTTCAACTTATAGGTCACCGTTATATCCGTTCCACAAAAATATCGTTCTAAAACACCTGTTATAGGTGGGCTATATCGGCCCATCTCTATTATTGATACCACCGCACGCGCTCTTTGTCTAAGGTCTCTGTCTGTTCCTTTCAGAGGAAACAAGTCTAGTCGTATGCAGCATGCAGGCATACACTAACGTTAAACCGTTGTGTGACTGTAGTCACATGGAACGGAATAATAACAATATGTGGTCACATGGAATAATAATAATAATATTAATGGAATCGTGGTAATTGGTCGATATCCTACGGTTGAAGTTGTCTAAATTCAAATATTGCAAACAGGAGCTCTCGTGTTGAAATGCAATTGATTCTCTCCGGGCTATCAGGCCGTGGTCCACTACTGCCGCTATGAACAGCCGTTTCGGCGTCTCCGTTGGAGGCCATCTTCAGTGTAAAAACGATTCAGATACTGGTACGGTTGTTTGCCTCAATCTTTGCCACAGTAGGCCTACCGTGTCCTGTGTGCCAGTTCCCGAATCGTTTTTACACTGAAGTTGGTCTCCAACGGAGAGGCCGAAACGTCTGTTCACAGCGGCAGTAGTGGACCATGGCCTGATAGCCCGGACAGAAGGCAGTTACCTTCCAACTAGGTTGACGCAGGCCGTGACAGCCTTACGTACTGATTACAACTCCCGTCTTTATTCGTCAGAATTTCAATATATTGTTACGACTGTCTCTCTGATCGTCGTATGGTGCAGTGGAAAACAAAATACAAGACACCAATAAAATCACTAATCACCGGCTTTAATTATCACAATTAAACAGTTTGTAATCAACAAGATAGTGTCTTACAACAATTCAAGTAAAAATTGTCCACACCGAATAATAATGCCAACTATAAAGAATTCCGCACTAATTATAAACACAAGAAGACTTCGCTACAATACTTCTACAAACACTCGATCCGCGCTGAAGGAATCGCTCAACATCACTGACTGCTATTGGTTTTTATACGTAGCGCACGCCTTATAGAAATCTTCCATCCTCAATGTCCACACCACTTAATGCGTATCTCAAGTGTTCTTGAGTACACTGGAAACTACTTGTGAGCGCGGCCTTGACTGAGGTATCACTTGCCAACGGGGCTGTTCTATAGGCTTCCCGTTATGAACACATTTTCGTCTGAATGTATGTGCGTTGACAAATATATTTATATTTTGAAAATGAAAAAATTAAAAAGTAAATTAATTTTAAATAGGCGAAAGTGACGAGTATATTAAGACAGATGAGTGTAGTGGGGAAACAGGCGCCTATGCTCAAATGAATACATTACGCACAACATAATTGTAAATGTAGCAGTGGCGTGGCGTGGGTACATAACAGTAGTTGTTGCCGGTTGTGATAGGCGTAAAAACTTAACCTAAAAATTAATTCGATTTTTTTCTTGTATGGGAGAAGAAGAGGGTCCTGGTTCAACGGGATCTGACTCCCAACCTGTACTTACACAGAATAAATCAGAACACAAATAATCGAATTAAAAATAATAAAGACAAACAGACGAACACGTAACTAAATCGTACAAAACACAAATAGGTACGCAGTATCTGCTGCACGTCAGCTCCGAAAACGAACATAGCTGCTAACTGAGCGTTTTGTCGGTTTATACAGAGACAACACATTGGGTGGACGAATGTGTCCCCCCTCTCTGCGGTTTGTACAGTGACAACTACTACGAGGTCAATGACCGTACGCAGTAAAACGTTGCCGATGTCTGAGCCGGTAACACAAGACGGTGCAACTGCCCAGCAGTTCGAAAGCAATGCTATGCTTTTCTTCAAGTTTCCCTACTAATATTGTTCTGATTAAAAATTATTCAATAACTAAAGTATTTATTCTGTGATATAAGTAATATTATTTTCTTTCATTTCCAGGACCGTTGCCGCCGGCAACAGCGGTTACATGGACGGCACGCTACTGCTGCCAAGGCTATTCACGCACATATGTTAAATACCATATAAACAGGCATAACGACATGAATGACTGTTTCGGTAAAGGTGAAGATTATTTGGCATAAGAACGGTCAACAGCTGTTAAGAAAACAAAGGGAAATAAAATAAAAACGGTTAAACAAACAATAGGAAATAATAACTTGGGTACAGAAATATGACTAAACAGAAAACAAAGTAAACTGACAGAAGATTAGAATAACTGATAAAAACAATACGTTTTTCAAGTCCTAAGTATACGCTTATCCGCCACGTTGCAGCTCTTAATGACCCAACAAGGAAAGGCGATTTTGTTGTGACGTAACCAGCTTCACAGGAGAATCGGACGCGCGATCCGAGAAAAGGAATGGGTATACTCGAATAGTTAGTTATTTAACAATACGAACGGATTCGAGCGTTTTTTTTAACAGTGAAAAATATTAACTTTGTAAAGCCACAAAAAACAGCAAATTTTCACGTGTTCTGAATTTTCGGCCTTTCTATCAGTAATGTAGGTATTTATTAACAAAACAATTAAACATTAACACAAAACACAATAATTAAAACAATTTTAAACCGATGTACTAAAATATAATTAAAATTTATTATGTACATTAATATACTTAATTTTAAATTACTTATTATATTGATAATTGATTTACTGTGGATATGTGAATATTTTGAATTACTTGTCAAGATATAGACCTATAAATAAATAATAAATAAATAAAATAAATAAATAAATAAAAACGCTCAGTGAAATTACCACTTGTTATAAAACCTATTGTTGTTTTGCAAAAATAAAAGTGAAAGAGTAGTTTTCAATTTTTAACATAATTTTGTTTAGAAAATGTTGAAGCAATTTTTATGGCGTCATTTATCAAACTATTACTACAGTAGAACTCCATTTATCCGAACTCCAGTTATCTGAATCGCCAATTATCCGAATCGTTATTAGAAAATTAAAAAAAAATTAAATTTCTAAAAAAACGTTTATTCAAATTGCAGCTGCCTACTAACAAAAAAAAACATCGTAAGCAAATGAAATACATATAAGACTGTGTTAGCTGTGCATCATAAGATTAGTTTACGTATTGATCAGTACAATGTTTTCTAGCCTACTGCTCACCTAAAATTATAATTATGTGTGAGCATTATTTTTAATTTTTTTGTAGTAAAAGTGATCATTTTGCAAAACACGTATGACTTGGTTTTTATTAAGATACTGTGTTCATGTAATAAAAATAAACAAAAGTGATTTTTGTGCAATTTTTGTATTTCTTTCAGAACATAACCTTTTTCTTATGTTTGTCCCAATTATCCGAATTTCTGCATATCCGAATTACGTCTGGGACTCATTAGTTCGGATAAATGGAGTTCTACTGTATTTACAAGAAAAACTAGTGGAATGAAGCCGAGGCCCTGGCCATGGTGGCGAGACCTTTGCTCAACCTCTACATCATCCGGTAGAAGAGAATTGGAATAAGAGGAAGAAGAAGAAGAAGAAGAACAACAACAACAACAACAAGAACTATATGTAGGCTAAACATATTCTTCTAAAGTAAAAATAAAAATAAAATATATATGTAAAAACAGTTAGAAAATATATTACAAAATAGGACTATAAATATTAAAATATTATTAGTATCACGTACTACAACTTCAAAATATATTTCTATCAAGTATATATAAATATATTGAACGGCAAGGGAGAAATCAAATTCCATTCTTTCTTTTCTATATTTTTTTTTGCCTTTACTTTTTCTATCTACTGCAATATTTCTTTGTATTATTATTATTATTATTAATTCCTTTTACAAACCACTATTAGTTATCGAAATCGCGGAGCAAAGTTTCTAGCACAATATTTCTTGACTCTTAAATTAATTGTTACTGGTAAAGAATGGAATAATAAATTATAATAAAGCAGTTGATTGTGTGTGAGGGTGAGGAAATTCAGCAGGGGCACCCCCGTGATGTCGCAGCGGGAGTAAGTAGCTACTGGTCTATGAGCTTATTTATAAATTATCTCAAGACATAACGACTTCGGTTTTTGCAGCGTTTAGGTTTTATTATTTATTTATACTTATTCGCTTTGTACGAATAAAGAATAAAACGTTGAAAATTTCCAGTAATACTATTTTTAAATATATTTAAAAAATGATTTATAATTTTTTGCTTCGCTTGAAAATTAAGTTTATCAAATTTGTTTTTTAAAACTAATACTTAAATTACTTAAGTTTTTAAATAACTATATAATTAGTAGACAAAATTTTATTTTTTTTCGAATATTTCCAGTCTCTTACGATATGTCCCGTACCCTTAGGATTATAGAGGTCCTAAACATTACCAAGGCCTTTCATCTACGTTATCGCTTGTGAAGCTTGACTTATAAGTGGAGTCACGGCATTTTATCCATACGACGCACCCCTGTAATTTTATTGTCATACTTTTCTTCTTCTTCTTCTTCTTCTTCTTCTTCTTCTTCTTCTTCTTCTTCTTCTTCTTCTTCTTCTTCTTCTTCTTCTTCTTCAGTCCAACGTGAGCCCTGACTTCCATATTTAATTAAATATGCCTATCTGATGTTAATCCGTATTTTTAGAAACAAGGTACGTCGAGATACAAAATTAAAGTTCTACAACGTTATGGGAGTCTCTATACTGTCCTAGGGTGTGAACTATAGACAACAACAAGAAACAAGACAGTAAGACACAGGCCTCGGAAATGACGTTCTCAAGTGGAGTTAAAAGGTGTTCTAAACTTGACCTGGTAAAGGATGACGCCATAAGAGAAGAGTTACAAGTTTTTAACTTGAATGAAAAATTAAAAATCACAAACAACGGTGGAAAGAACGCTTAGAAAGAATATGAGATTCAAGATTGGCCAAACAAGTGTGAAAATACAAGCCTATAGAACACAGGTATGTGGGTAGACCCTCGATGAGATGACTGGAGGAACAGGCAGCATCTTGCCTATGGAGTATTGTGAAGATGATGATGTGATCTTACAAGGTGATTCGCACACTTCTTTATGGGTCTGAGAATTGGACTTCACCGAAAGGCCAAACCAGTCGCATCCAAGCAGCTGAAATGAGATTTCTCAGGCACGTGGGAGGGTATACTCTCCATGATCATAGAAGAAACACAGATATACGGCAGATAAAGAATATTATGAGTATACTCGACAGGATTGCCCAGTATCGGCTGAATTGCTGGGAACATCTTTGCCGAATGGATGACTACCACATCCCCAAACAACTATGGAACTACAGTCTGTAAAATAAACGGTGACGGTTGGGACAGGCCAGACCGACTTTCACCCTCACTAACACACGCAACGGATTATACCTGGCTCTTGGTGGCCGCCGTGACTCACATACTGGACATTTCTAAGCGCAAGAGCATTTTTTTACTGTGCCGAAAAATTGCAAAACCGTTATTGTTTTTGAATTCTGCGCAAAATTCTAAGAAAAATGATACCGAACAACAACTATCAACAAGAAATCACTGTTCTTTAGTCGCATTCTGTAATATATTCTCAAAATCATTTTAAAAATTATTATAGTTTGTTTGCATTGACGATAAAATGTCATACGAGGAAAGGTTAAAGCTATTATTACTAAGATTAAGACACGATGTTTGGTAACATGAATAATTTCGGCAGTAGGAAGTAGGATTTATTGTTATTTATGTAGACCAATAATAGTATGTATGTCTAATTTGTGTACATATTTAGTTATTTATATTTTACTGACGATTACCATGTATATTATTGTATGAATACGAAAGAATAAAATTTGAATTTGAGTGTAACAACATTTTATTTTTTATATTTTTCCACATCAACGTTAGACGCTTGATCAAATTTTTATAGTGTTGAAAACAGAGACTTGTCGCAATTATGTCGTCTTTAGAGTCATTTTTCTTAAAATTTCGTGGAGGTTACAAAAATGGTAATTTCGTTTGGCATTAAAATCAAATTTAAAAAGTTGTAATTATGAAGTGGACGGCACAATTTGCGAATCATACCTGTGGCGCGCGGGCCGGCTGCGAGCGTGCGGTGCGTCAGTCTGGCTGGTCCCAACCGCCACCGTTCATTTTACAGACTGTATAAGCCGAGGGGACGGAGAGGTGCGGGACGTCCGAGAAAGCGCTGGAGCGACCATGCCTATTTAATTTTTGGGTATTTGAGACCGGAACAAACCATGCTTGGTTTAATCCTTGAAGATGATGATGACGAAGATGTGATCTGAGATTAATTTTCTTAATATCAATAAAGTATGATTATTATTAACGACATAGCCAAATTTTATTAACAAATTTCTTATTTTAGTAAACCAAATTTCCAATGTATGTCCATTCTGTGACATTGTTTGCGTCCGTTGCGCTTATTCGTTTCGAGGCATGTGTCTCATCATCACAATCTTACTGTTCCTTCGGTGTTTGTTAAAATATTAAGGTCCAAAACATAAGTAACACATCAGTATCACAGCGGGAACGCCATAGCTAGTGACGTAAGCCATTGTATTCTATACGTATGCACGTGACGTCGATACTGACCAACAATGTCTTGTCTTACGTCAGTTAAACCTAACAATGTATTCTCTGATTCATTGCCGGGCTGTTAGGCAGTGGTCTAGGCTGCTTCGGCCCCACCGTTGGTGGCCATTTTCAGTTCAACGATTTCAGTACTGTGGAAACTGGTGAGCACCGTGCCGGTTACCTTTTGAACCGTTACACTGAAGATGGTCTCCAATGGTCTGTTCCAGTCGGCAGCATTAGGCCACGGCCTAATAAGCCGGCAAAGAGGGCCTAACAGAGTTGACGACGGGTGTGAGAGCTTAAGAGATCTGTAACAATGCATTATCTAACGATAAGTGTAATATTCAAACTTAGCAATTAAATATGTGTAACCGTGAACGCCAAAAAATACATAGAGCCTGTGTGAAGCTTGTCACTAGCAGGATGACGCAGTGTTTACAGAGACTTTGCACACAGATGTAGAACATTGGTGAACTTTCTCATAAACACTAGTTTTATTTATTTATTTTATTTATGAAACACACGTTGTATTCCTACTAACACTGACTCACCACGCCGCAATATAATATACCGGAAATCTGACAGCCACTGGTTAGGAAAAAAAAAATCATACGACATCTGATTAGGCGTTAGGCTTTTTAATTACAAAACTACGGAAGCCAACGAACGGGAGGCGGCATCTGTCACACAAATGCAAACGTGAAAGTTAAACTTTACGATCAGAAAGTTCTTCCAACTGGAAAAGATATTGTGGGATAACTAGAAGAAACTGGAAGAAGAATGGAAACCACAACTGATTAAATAAAATAAATGAATAATGAATATTTACCTATAGAAAATTTAAACATATATGTGTAACAATCTATAGAACCTTAAAATTACAAAACTAGGAAAGATACTAGTCTTAAGTTTTATAAGGCTATGGCAGTACCGGTGGGAGTGAGGGGTACTTCACAGAGGGACAGAAATTAAATTTCTCAGGTTGGTCAAAGGGTGAACGTTACGAGACAGAATAATTAATCCACACATAAGGTGAGAATTACAAGTTACAGGATAGAATTACGGAATACAAGGCCAACTGGTGTATAAGCATTTGGGAAGAATGTAGCAAGATCGCCTTCCCAGACTTGAGTTGAATTATGAAGCCACAGGATATGGTAGTGTGGGGCGTCCGAGGACCGGAACAGGCAGTGCAGCCTAAACCGTAACGTGCAAAGGAGGAGGAAATCTATAGAAGAAAACAGACTAACTAGTATTCGAGGAGCACGGAGTGAAGATGCCAACGGTAGGCAGGAGAAAGAAAGGACACCCGATAAGGTCATGGAGGTGTCGAATCAATGCAAAGGCGATGATCAGAGGGATGCAGTGATATAATAAGGGTAACAGCAACAGCAACAGGCTTGGAGATAATCTTATGGTCACCGTATGCGCTGGTCTTAATTTGATATCTGTACGGACAAAGGGCACGCAGTTTTACCTGAAAACGGCAACCGACACCACGCTTCCGAAATGTCGGTGCGACAATGTACGCTTTTTCTTGTCGTGTACAACGGCTCACCGCGGTAAGTTTCGACCTAAAATAAGTAAATTCAATTCGCACAATAACCTTAAATGGGACCAGAACGACAGTGAATAAAGACATAATTCCGTGTACTCGGTCACGGCAAGGGGTAAGTGGTGGTGGGGGGTGGGCAGTTAACGCAGGGTATAAATCTGCTGCTATATACTACAAACGCTTTTGTATCGCTGCCAAGTGAGAGAGCTCTACAACCCCCGACCACCTCTCGCCTTCTCTTATGCTTCCGTTTCGTCTTCAGCAGCGGTCAAGTGTCCGGAAAAACTTTCAAACAACTATATTATATATATATTTCACACACACACGGGCGCCCGCGTGCATATGTGTGTGGGGGAGAGACATAAACCACAGCTATCTACAAGGTTCTAACTGTTGTTTATTATTCCATGTTATCCACTAACTGATATAGTAGGCCTACATTTAAATCGGCACAGTAGGCAGCAATATCTACTCCCCCTCCCACACACACAAATATGTGTGTATGCATGTATACATAAATTGTATCATTTATTTGTATAAATAAATTACTTTATTACGCAAGGCGAATGTTGATATTTTACTTCTTGCGTAATAAATTAATTAGATTTACAGTTACTGTGTTATATACAACACGTTAGGAACAGAAATGGTATACATTTTGTCCATTTTGGGCTTCTGAATTTTTCTGGCCGGAGTGCAGCTCTCGTTCTGATCCGTATTTCCGGGTGTTATGGACCACACACCCGGGAAATCAACCAACCAAAGGAGGCGATTTCCCTCCACACGCATAACCGTGCGCGCACGTGTGTGTTTATTACATAGTATTAGAAAAATTAATAAATTTGTAATAATTCTATATTATAGTATGTACATCTATAAAATATAGAATTTGCTTACAGAAGAAATTTATTGAGTTGGTACTACAAGACCTATATAATATTTACATTCTGCAAGAAACTAAAAACACCAAGGGCTACTATCAAGAAAAAGACATAGCCTATAGGCTATAATAGGTAGATTTGATTTTACTATATTTCGCATTTCAAACGTATACTCTGCGCTAATGCTGCGTAGTAAACCTGTTTGTATATTTATAAAAAGAATTACTACTATATTAGCTTATACAGCAGAGAAAATAATCAGCCTAAAAATTAAAAGACATACAAAATTCTTCAACTTTTTCAACCCTCAGAGGGGAGGGCTTGGTCCCGTTCGTCCCCTCGTAAATACGCCCCTGTGTTAATCTAAATCCTGAGGCGAAGAAGAAAGAGAAGAAAAAGAAGAAGTAGAGAAAGAAGAAGAAGAAGAAGAAAAAAGAAGTTCCTACAGTTAGATTTAAAACATTCTTTTTCTCTTTGCTCATTTTTAAAATTTGTCCTAAATACAGTATATATATGTACTCGCGATCAGTTCAATTGTTCACTGAGCCACCTTCACTGTTAGTTTATCATCGTATTTGTAATTATTTTTGTTTTCGGGCAGTATCTAGATTCAAATATTTCAATAAAACTAGGAGAAGGGAAATAGCATTGATCCTTCATAAACTACTGGGTCGAATGATGATAAGTGGCACACAACGTAACAACGATACTGACATCAACAATGGAAAGAACAATCATAACAACAAAGAAAAGAACAATGCCGACTGGATATCGTCGTCATATTTTAACAGATGAAGTGTTGTTGCATGATAAATATAGTGCAGCTAGCGTCCGTATGGGAGCTCTAGGCCTACTCTATGGTAAATGGAGAGACATAGAGAGAGTGGTGCGGTGTGTGTGTGTGTGTGTGTGTGTGTGTGTGTGTTTGTGTGCGACAATAGGACGCGTCGAAATAATTGACCAGTGACATTTAGTTCACTACACCTCCCCCTCGGCTTCTCCGTCCACAGCCCTGCTACCTCCTCCCTTTCTCATCAAAAATAATTCTGCTACCGGCTGCAAAATTGTGATTAGATTGCCTCCCCCTCCCCTTCCATCGGCAAACTCGTGGGGGTTGGTTGTTGTATAACAATTGGATTATATGACTCTATACATTAACTGGCTTTTATATACATGTGATGTGGAGGGAGAGAGAGAGAGAACTGGCTGTGTTGGACGTGCGACAGTGTTGCCACTCGTTGTAGTAACAATAATAGTAGCAGCGGCAACGGGATGATGTATTGTAACACTGGTTTCATTTTAATTATAATATATATATGTACTGCACACACACACACACACACACACACACACACACACACACACACACACACACACACACACACACACACACACACACACACACACACACACACACACACACACACACAAATATGCACGCGAAATATTTTCGTCCACAAAATTTCAGTTTTATAAAATGTCCGGTTTTAACCTTTGGAACGATGTTAGTCGGTCAGCGGAGATGGATAAAAATTGTATTGTGAGATTATCGTAACTCAGTGAATTGATATCAAACTCATGACACGAGTTGTTTGTAAACTTTAATATATTGGTTAAGCCATGTTCACAGTGAAAGGTTTTTTCGATCGGAGAATAAGGGTTATCTTTGTTTTTTTTTTTACAAGTGTTAAGACCGTAATCTATTGAATGGTGTCTTCCTCAAAAAAAAGTTCCAGCTACTTCCGTGGTAATCCTCGCTTGAGTGGCTGTATGTTGAGATTCCAATGATAATGACGAGCTCTATGCTTGGATGGTTATTTACGCGTATGTCATAGGCCTATAGCTGTGTTTTCATCAGCTGCAGTTCTGGTATGGCCGATTATATTATTCTTCTTCTTCTTTTTCCATGGTGCTTTATTGGTAGATTTTTCACGTGCTCAACCGATTCTTATCATAATTTACCTGAGAAATTATGGTTTCAGGTAACTTTCCCCGTTTTTCCGGTCCATAAATCCCATTATCCTGATGTCTTCCGTTTTTATGCGGTCTCTTTCTCTTCCCGTTGACCCACACGGTTTCCAACATTCGATCATTTTTATTCATAGACTTATTAGTAATATGACGTAGCCAGAGCAGCATTCGTTGAGATTTGATGACACGCTACAACTGTGAATTGGGTTATTGAGTTCGCAGTTCATGTTACGTCATCTCTTTAAATGTCAGCCAATTATATCATCTGAGAATAGTTTTTGGTGTGCGTTGTAGCAGCAGATCTAACGCAGCCTCGGTCTTTCTGTAGTTCCCGACTAGGCGTTAGCGTTGATCCAGCTTCTGTCTTTCCTGTCTTTCGTACCGTCAAGGCATTCATATATTCTGAGTTCTTTTATGGCAGGAATTAATGGTCGAGGCTTCCCCGTTTTAGGGGACAGAAAAAAATGATAAAAGAAGAGTTGGGTAACAGGATCGTGTTTTCATCATAGAGTCGACGAAGTTTGACATTCAGATTTTGATTCGGTTTTCCTCTGCAACAGGATTGCGTAGCTATCGTGTCTATGACATATGTTATTACAACTTCATACCGGCTCGGATTTGCCTCTCTGTTTCTGCCTTTCAGTGGCGTGGCGTGGGTACATAACACCTGTTGCCGGTTGTGATAGGCCTAAAACTTAACCTAAAAATTAATTCGAATTTTTTCTTGTACAAAGTGTTCTTTTTAGAGCATTTTCTATCATTCGCTGGGAGAAGAAGAGGGTCCCGGTTCATCGGGATCTGACTCTCATTATACTTACACAGAATAAATCAGAACACAAATAATCGAATTAAAAATAATAAAGATAAACAGAGAAACACATGACTAAACGAACAAAACACAAATAGGTACGTAGTATCTGCTGCACGTCAGTTCCGAAAACGAACATAGCTGCTAACTGAGCGTTTTGCCGGTTTATACAGCGGCAACACGTTGGGCGGACGAATGTGTCCTCCCCTCAACGGTTTGTACAGTGACAACTACTACGAGGTCAATGACCGTGCGCAGTAAAACACTGCCGATGTCTGAGCCGGCACAAGACGATGCAAGCTTCCCAGCAGTTCGTAAGCTATGCTACGCTTTTCTTCAAGTTTCCCTACTAACATTGTTAGAAATTCAAATTATTCAATAACTAAAGTAATTATTCTGTAATATAATTAATATTATTTTCTTTCATTTCAAGTAGGTCTACTGTTGCCGCCGGCAACAGCGGTTATATGGACGCCACGCTATTGATGTCTTTACTTTTGTTGCATGACCAGGCGCGATGTCACGGACATGTCGTTTGGCTTAGCTCTTCACTCTAAAGACCATATGGGAAGTCTAAGGTCAAATCACTCTTACGCGCTGGAGGTTAATTTCTTGAAAACTACAGACAATCTGGGACCCGATCCCGATTAAGTTTTGTTCTTATTTTGCGAAAATATCCACTGTATTATTTATTCATGTACGATGTGTTGCAGTGGATAGGACTGCGTTATATCCATTCCATATCATTCTTCTTCTTCTGATAGTTCCTATCCGTTTCGAATGTTCGATAACATACAGACTATTTTAATTTTCTGTACTGCTGCACGGGATAAGTCGGTTGTATTCATGCCAAACCAGGTCCTTAAATTTCTCAGCCATGAGATTCTCGGTCGTCCAACTCCTCTATTTCCAAGTACTTTTCCCTGTAGTATGGACTGCAACAAGTAAAATCTCTGTTCATTTCTCATGAGATGTCTGTCTTTTCTTATCTTTACTGTGTTATCTTAACTTCCCTTTCTTTCTTCATCTTTCTAAGAACTTCAACATTATTTATATGTGCCGTCCATGAAATGCTCAGTATTCTACGGTAAAGCCACATTTCGAAAGATTCCAATTTTGTAGTTGTGGCTTCAATCAAAGTCCAAGATTCTACACCGTAGAAGAAGACCGAGAATACGTAGCAGCGTAAAAGTCTCATCTTTGTGTTTATTGTTAAATCGTGACTTTTCAGTAAACTGCTCATTCCAGTCTACACTGCTCTTGCCTTTTCAATTCTGCTCTCTATTTCTTCAGAGTGGTCCCATTGTTCATTGACTATAGTGCCAAGATACGTAAATTTGCTTACACGTTCAACTGGCCTTTGGTTTATATTAAGGGTGCAGTTTGTAAACTTGTTCTTAGATACAATCATCAGCTTCGTTTTATTAACATTGATGTCCAGATCATATCTACGGCTGCTTTCTACTCTGTTCATATGATTCTACTCTGTTCAATATAATGAAAAGGAAAATTGTTAGTGGGTTGATAAATTTAGATACAAACACAGAGGTATTTATATGTCACATGTACGATTTTGTGAAAGCTCATCAATTAGGACAGAGCAGATGACGTCTTTGAAGCAGTAGCAGAATGGAGAATCATTCGTGCGTCATGGGTTTGTGAGAGTTTCAAGTCGCTGAGTTATCGATACCGTCGTCGCTCTCGAATTTTTTTCCTTGGCAGCAGCGTCTTTCAGATTGTTTTACGCGTTAAGACTGTACATAAAGGATGGATATCACGGATGGTAGCAGTAAGTTATTTGCCAGCGATTCAAAACAGTTTCAATGTCGCTCTGGCGGGGCGCGGGGGTGAGGTATAGAAACTTATGCAGCGAGTTGAACAATACATCCATTGTGCTGGCTCGTTGCGCCCTTATGTTACCCAACTTCGGCAACCCTTTTAACATCTCCTATAGACGGTGAAATAACGTCCTTTTAATAGACCAAAAAGGGGTAAGAGGGTGGTGGGTTTCAGTTGAAAGGGTCGTCGGCGAGGAGTTTGAGTTGTTTCTAAACACAAAACTTCTAAACTCATCTCACGTTACAAAGCTCTGTTTATTCACTTTAGTATTAGCAAGGGTGAAATTAATATTATATCTTGGAGAAAAGGGATCGTGAATTGTCGGGGGTGGTGGGAAACTTGTCGCCAACAAGCCAACGTAAAACGGCGTAATTATTTCTTAACACACGTACAATACGCTACAGTTTCTGTTGGTTAATGAGTAGCGTGATTTGTAAACTTTACGACTACAAAACTTATTTAAACGTTTTATTTTTTTCTATTTTTATCGGCTATCTGAGGACTTCATGCTAATTTCAATTCTTTACTGTTTCTACAATATTCTTTCATCTTTTCACTATGTGTCTTCTTCCTGTCTTGAGTCCAATTTGAACCTGCGTTTTCCTCTATCCTACCCTAGAATCCTTCCATTTTTAACACTTTTGCCCGAAAAACTTCTCTTTCAATTGCTTCTTCTGTGTTTATATTATTATTTTCTAAATCCTTTTGGACTTCTTTAATCCAACTTGATGTTGACTTCTTCCCCCACAGATATTTGAAGATCTGTTTTGTTAACCTGTTATCGTCCATTCTATATAAATGTCTAAAAAATAATAGTCTTCTTTTTCTTCTTTTCTTTGTTTTATTTTATTTATTTATTTATTTATTTTTCAACTTAATCGATTTACTGTAACTAATGTTGTTTCCTCGTAATTCACATTGATAGTTTCGGTCTCCAGATATCACATTACAATTTTTTTTTTAAGTGTTGATGTGTTCCTTATATTAATTAAGGACACGACAAAAAAAGTTTGTTTACCCAAATTTTGTACAAATACTTATCCTTTCTACAACTTCCGTGTGTTTTGATTATGATGTCTAATTATCGCACGGAAATTTATTTTGTGTAAGCTTCCTTGCTTTCGAAATGTGGCTTTTTACTTTAGAATACTGATCATTTCATGGACAGCACATATAACTAATGTTGAAGGTCTTAGAAAGATGAAGACAGAAAGGGAACTTTATTATTAACACAGTGAAGATAAGAAAGCTTCAATATGTGGGACATCTCATGAGAAATGAACAGAGATTTTACTTATTGCAATCCATACTGCAGGGAAAAGTACTTGTAAAGAGAGGAGTTGGGCGACCGAGAATATCATGGCTGAGAAATTTAAGGACCTGGTTTGACATGAATACAACTGGCTTATTCCGTGCAGCAGTACAGAAAGTTAAAATGGCCTGTATGATATCCAACATCCGAAACGAATGGGAACTATCAGAAGGAGAGAATTCTGAGAACGTTGTAAACAGTAGGCCTGTATAACGAAGAAGATAAGGATGACCCTGTAAACGTTTTAATTTTCGTTGTCGGGTGTAACTGCACTACGACAACAATAAGGGATGCAGGGGGTGATTGTATTCATTAGCGGCGAAGGACGCGGCGCGGGAGAGCACGCAGTAGTTTGGACGGGTCCAATTAATCCCGCGGGACGCTGCTACGTACACAAACAAACGCAACAGTGCAAAAACTCCGGTCGGTCACCTGCCATTGTCACGTGATCGCTGGACGAGGATCGTTCTTACGCGTCTGGCTGTCTGTCCAAATTACATCGACTGTGTCCGGGGATTTGTTTTCGCTATGCCTTACAAACGCGACAAAGGTGCACTCATTGGGCAGTAAGACAGGAGAAGCGGGGCTCGTTCTGTTCCAGCTTTTTCCCAATAAGCTTATGGACCATATGCTTTCAACATGAAAAAAAATCAGGATAGGGCTAAATAAATAAAAACTACGTTTCACATGTATATAGGGCGTATACAATGAAATCTTCGTATAAAGATAATCATTTCTCCAACGATAGTCGCGACTAGAGGTGAGCCGATATACCTATAACAGATATTTTGGAACGATTATTTTTGTGGAACTGATATAACAGTGACTGAAAAGTTGAAATACCTGTTCCGATTCAACGATAACTGAAAAGTCGAAATACCCGTTCCGAGTACTCGCGGCCTCACGGTTCCGAATCGCGGGACCCCCCTACGCAACTAACGAGTAAACAAATAAACGAGCATTACGACTATTACGAGTATTAGGAGAATTAGGAGTACACAAATACAAAGCCACTTTTTGGTGCTGAATACTTAATTCGGGGCATTGCCATACAAGTACGAAATGAAGCAAAACAGCGAGGTTCAGAATATAAGTAAAACAGCTATGCCAAAGAGACGAAGCAGTTTTTAATAAATGAAGAAAATTCGTACTGATGTTACATTTATTCCCTTGTGTTATGAAGGTATGTAATACAGATTATAATAACAAATTATATATTATACTAATCGCCAACTTGGTGAATTTCTAAAAGAGAATTATATTGTTTTATAACCTACAGAACGGCTGGATGATTTTAACTTCACTGCACATCTCACGTAAAGTTTTTTGACATTCTTTGTTGTGCTATTACGTGCACTCTAAATTTCATTGCCTGAGCAACTGATTTGTCTAACCAAAATGGAATCAATAATTTAATATTAAATCTATGTTAGTTTGTTTACTCCTAGTGAAAACTTAAACTGCCCTTACCCTTATAGGATTCTTTCGTCAAGGAGGAGGCAGCACCTATTCACTCGCGGTGTTTGATCTAGACAAAAAGGACGAACTAGATTTCTAGCACTCTGGCACTCCACGATTGAAGTACCAATTGAAAAAAAAATCTTCAGTTTACGTAAAAGATAGTCTATCCGCCCGCAGTTGGCTGCCTACTCAGTTAACGAAAATAACGTTGTAATTATTAATTGAGAATAGGTAGATACCTGATTATATTTTCCTTCACGCAACTTCAGTCGTTAGGTACGACCCGTTTCGGGCTCACTGTCCCATCTTCGGTAGAAAATCATTCCAGGCAAGCTCGTCAGTACAAAAGAATTAACACGCACATAAAAACACTGAATTCATTATATATATACTCATATCGTGCGAGAACACGATGCGCATTGTCGAGAAAATAAACACGAGAACCTGGACAGTGAGCCCGAAACGCGTCGTATCTAACGACTGAAGTTGCATGAAGAAAAATATAATCAGGTATCTACCTATTCTCAATTAATTAATGCAATTTGGAGGCCACACACAATGAATGAGTGGTAATTATTGTTTAAATCTTCAGGAACAAACAATACTGAAACAAGTCGTTTTAGGATATAAAAAGCACTGCATGCGATAAAAGCCTATAGTTTATTTAAAAAGAGTTAATAGGTGCAGGAGATAAAACATGGTATTTTACCTTCATACAGTCATTGTCAAAATCGAATATTTTAAAAAGTTGAAAAAACTGAAGAATAAGATAAAGGAAACAGTAAAAAAGAAAAGACAGAAGAAAGAAAATACACACAATTTTTCGTAATTTTGTACGCAGCATTTTCTTTTCCTTATTAAAACGATGTATTTTTCTCAAATTTTTGCGGTGCAAGCTTAAGAAAACAATTTTTTTTTAAAGAGGTAAATCTTCATTAAGAGTTTTTTTTACGGCGACTGTAAGAGGAAACGGTAGAAACAAACAACGCTCGACGAGGCAAGGCGAGGTCATAAGATTGCGGTAGTGGACTGAGGATCGATTCCACAGGCGGTGTAGCGGGGAATTTTACAGACTTATTTCCCTTATTCCTTGGATAGACGAAGGGTAGATTCTGGCCCTCTTTACTCCGCCACACCATCTCCCTTACCGTTTTACGCTCTCTTTCTCTTTCTTGTGTTCTCCTCCTCCTTACTCGTTACTCTTTATCTTCCCTTAGAAGCCAATACAAATCAATACACACGAGTGGTTCGGTGTAGTGTTACTCATTCCTCTTTTGCTGTAACTCTATGCGTGTTCTGTGTTGCAACGAACACTATACTGGACCGATAAATGTGTCCGTACGTTCGAGACAACATACTACCTCTAATTTGTTCTCTACAGTCTTCATGCCTGTGACCATGGCCGGCTCTAGTAGAAGGCCGGAATATTAAACGTGGCAACACTGGAACCAGCTGTTATTTGAGGCCGACTAGACGATCTCTTAATGTATGTATTTCAATAATCAAATCGCCGGTCATTTTTAATTGCCGGTTAACAGCATTTTTCTAATTCTTCACTTTTTGCAAATTAAAAGTTTGTTATGTAAAATACTGTTACATTATTTAAGAGATATAATAACTAACTCATTCATATGATACGAATTCAATAATTCGAACAAAATTAATTCATTAGGCATAACACTAATTCACTAATTTCTTCAACCTCAACGTATAGTACTAAGTGCGCACAGACCTATAATTTAGATTTAGCTACAGATAGGCCAACTCATGATTTTAGTAACGCTATGAAATTAAATCAAAATATAATATGTTTAGCCTACTTTAACTATTTTATTACACTATGCTTATATACCTCAGGTGCAACGTTGCCACGTTTAATATTCCGGCCTTCTACTAGAGCCGGCCATGCTATGATTCAAAATACAGCTTATTATTGGCACATCCATGTGTTTGGGCGAAAATGTGGCCTAATATGTAATGAATAAAGGCCATGCATTCGACCTAACATACAGCCCATAATTATTATACCATAATAATCGTTCTACTGATCCAACACAGGTACTACAATACAGAAAAAGACGCACAGATGCAATATCTCGAACGCGGAATTGCACAGGTACAAAAGGACACTGACAACAATGGAGTTTTTACAAATATTAACAGAACACAAGGTGTTAACACGTTTTAATTATTTTGTTAAGGCAAAACCTGCAGGCTGTAGCACTGATCATATTATCTGTCCACCAACCAGGGGCGTATTACGGGGGGGGGGGGCGAAAGGGACCGACCCCCTTCTCAGAGGGTCGAAAACGGTAACCAATTTTTTATCTCATAATTTTTAGGCTGTTATATTATTTTTCCAACTGTGTACGCTAATGTAGTAGTGACTCTTTTTAAAATATACAAAACAGGTTTATTATACAGCATTAGCGTATACGTTTCAAATATGAAGTATTGGAAAATCAATTCAGTCAATAAGTATCTTGTTAACAATGTTTCAGTAATGCGTAAGCCTATTATTATTGTGTTATTACCGTTTACTTTAGTGGGACTGATTTCAAGATGTTATCACACGTTTTTCAACCACTTGAAAGATAGTAATGTTGATTACTCTTAACTTGTTTTTTATCTTGTGGGAAACCGATTCGACCCCGGACCCCCCCCTGCTGTCCACATGACTCTAAGCACATTATCCACGTTTCGAAGGCCTGAAAGTTTGACATGTTTCCTATTTTGATAGAATCGTATTTTTTTTTTCATTAGTACTAATAAAATATTGTTTGTGTGTGTTTTTTTAAAATACGGTTACATTTTGCTCTAAAAGCCCCACATATAGAGAAAGCAATATAAACGCAGCCTATATATTTATAAATATAAAACTCAAGTCTGAGGATTCGTTTCTTTATATTGAATAAAAGCCATACCTTTAGACCGATTACCACCAAATTTTGCACAGGCAACCTTTGACACAAGGCAAAAAACACTGTCTAACTTGGAATCTGATATTCTACCCCATTCGCACGATTCAGTCCCTTTTAATTATGCCGTTTTGTTGACGCGTATAAAGATGTCAACAACACCATGGAGACCAGAATTAATTACCATAGTAACAAATAAATAAACAAATGCTATTTAGCCGCATCGGAACTGTACCTTTATCCGTTCCTGCACTACATGTTCGATATTTTTAATGTTCGATTGTATCGATACATTACGATGTAGAAAAGAAGAGGTGTAATTGTAAATTGTCCTATTTCTTAATGCAAAGCGAAAGTACGTATTGTTTTCATTTGTGAGGTTATGTGACAACGGTTTTTGGTTTTTAGTTTACTGCTGAATTAAAGCCACGGTTGAGGAAAGCATAATGTTTAGTGTGTATATACAATGGTTATAACACAGTAATAGGCCTACTTAAAATAAAGAACCTAACGTTTTTGAGTTAACGGGTACTTGTTAGTTATAAAAACGTATTTTGTGTACATACAAAACATAACGTGTTTTATGCAGAGGTAAATGCCTCCCATTTATGGGTTTAATGTTCTTTGTTAGCAAAGAAAACAAAGGAAACTAACCAATTGCAAGGTTTCACGGGTCGAGTACAAGGCTTTCGGCAGCGAACCCGTGAAACCGCAAATGGCCGGTGAGAATGAGTTTAACGATCTATCTGTGTTCCGTGTGTTCGATTCTCTGTATTCACTTCGAAATGAAAACGATAAATCTGAATGTAACCAGCTGTTAAGTGGCAGTAGACATTCTACAAACGCAGTACAGTGGCTTATAACCGTTGTACGTATTTCAGATGTGAAAATGTAAAAAGATAGTTTTGATATTAATTTTATTTTATGATACAACTTTACTATCAAGCGTCAGACTGTAAAACCTATCAACTTGTGCGTATCGACAATGCTTTGTTACACAACAGATAGACTTTGAAAACAAGAAAGGACCTTTTTATTTCATAAGACGCTGAAAAACGGTATTTAAACGTACGTCCCGTAAGTAGGTATGTGTTTTATCCAACTGTAATTAACAGGGGTATCTAAATTCTTACTGAGAAGCAAGCTTATTAGTCGTAACACAATAATTTAAAAAAAAATTATCAAACCGTTTGTTACTCATGAAGGCGAGACATGGATCTTAACAAGAAACACTACGAAGGTTTGAAAGAAAGATTGTATGACGTGTCTATGGCCCGGTTAAAAAAGACGACGAATGGAGATTACGAAATAGCCAGGAGACAGATGAGCTATTGAAGCATGAGGACATTGTAATATTCGTAAAGTCTCAACGAATACAATGGCTAGCTTACCTAGAGCGGATGGATGATCAGCGTATATGCCAAAGAAAAGTAGAAAGAGGGGCCGACGTAGGATAACATGGTTGGATGATGTGCTAAAAGATCGCAGAAGAATGGATGTGAGGGGTTACACTGAGATGGAGATGGACAGGAGACTTTGAAGAAGATTGGTTTGGAAACCAGGGCTCACGTTGGCTCTAAATTCTTCATTGTATAACGCGGATCCATTCGAGTGGGCTCATTTAGTCTATATAATAAGGCCAACCGGTCTTTGGACAGGTTCTAATTGATATGTGACCTCATCAGACAAAGGCGGTCTTGTATATACGGCGTAAACAATAAGACCTAACCTTCCATAAAATTTCTCAACGGTGTAAGAAAGCGATAAATAACTTAACAAATTTATCGGCCAACTTAATGGACTAATAATGCAAATACTTTGTCGGTGCCAAAACATCGTTATTTGTTAGACGATTCACCCAGCAGTCTTGAAAAAATTATTATTTCTCTGAGAGTCTACTGGGAATAAAGCGTCAAATACCCGTGACTCACGATTTGTTAGAGGTTAATAGTTTGTATTATTGCATCTCCTACTGTATGCTCGTAGGATCGAGTATAATGATCCTGCTGAGGTTATGTAACGACAGTTGGACAAGGTTACCTAAGGTGGAATAGGGCTCAGACCCTGTAGTGGAATTATTAATTGATTGTTGAGTGAAGAAAGCGAAGCTGTGGAAGCCGTGAACCACGCGAATATCATTTCCTTTTCTTCTCCCGCCAGAAGGCCCTCATTCGCACACTATGCCTCAGCATCCTTTCCACTGTCCATCCCTTTCTCGTCTTTTCTCACCGCAGAAAACCTCAAGATTTTGAATTTTGTTTCTGTGTGTATTTCTATCCACACAGTAGTTCAAAGAGATACCCAGTTTCATCATTTCCTTCTTGAGTTGTTTGGTGTATCCGTTCAGAGTAGAAAGTTCCCAAATACGTATATTTGAAAATTTGTTTATTTAACCTGGGCCGATCCACCGAACCATATGTCCAAGGAATCTCAGTCTTTTCCTTCGGAAATCCGTTTCAAGATCTTCCAGATCCCTGTACAGCTCTTCTTTGGGTCTATGCCTGTACCCATCTTCAGTTTTCTTGGGGCCATAAATTTTCCAAAGAATTCTTTGTTCAATTTTAAGAAGAGGTTCCAAAGCACATTGGAAGTTAAGAAGAATTTTGAAAGCACATTGTTTCCACTCCATATATGATCACCGACCTGATCACAGTGCTATAATGGCGGACTTTTGCACTTCTGGAAACGTTCCCGGGTTAGAGCGAAGACCTTAGCTAATTCTAGTTTCCTTATCTTAAAGGATTCTTTGACTGAGGCGTTTCGGGATATGTTTTCCCCAAGATATTTAAAATTGTTAGTGTATTTTATTTCTCCAACGTAGTGTCCAGGCACGTTTTCGGGAATTTAAATATGGTGGTCATAATTTCCTTTTTAACAAAGAAGATTTGGAGGCCTGCATAAGCCTATTTATTTAATCATAAAGATTTTTTTTTGAAATATATTTTCCATTCTTCAAAACGTACGGACGATACTAAAACTTCAGTTATTGAAGATTGAAGATCACTGCAAACAACTTCGAGTACACGGTTTTTTTTTATACTTAGTCTGTGTGATGATATTTAAATGAATTTAAAATATCTGTGAATGGATAACCTCATAAACTAGGAACAAATAGCAATCTGAGATTTGTAATTAAAAAAAGTTTAAAAATAAATACGTCAATCTGATGATACAATGTAATATAATGTAAATATTTAAAATAGTAAATTATATGAAGTACGATAAGATCTCATTGTTGGTGTTGGGTAATAGATTGTAATAAATTATCTATAATAATAATAATAATAATAATCATCATCATCATCATCATCAACATCATCAGAACTTGTCTGTCCACTACGAGGGGAATGTCTCCGCAGTCATTCTCTAATGATTTCTCTCCGAAGCAATTCTTACTCATTTCAATGTACTGGACAAGACCATCTTGAAACGGCCATTCACCGCGGTATCTCCAATCGTAACCTTTACGACTCTAGAAAAAACCGCGCTGTCTTCGCGCTCAGAAAAATGTCCCTCTTGCCAGGATTTGATTTTATCAGTTGTGTAAAGGCAGACAACGGCTATCTTGAAGCGAAGGATTCAGGAATGCTGTGGAGATTCGGCACAATTAGGAGGAACGTGCCTCAGATTCTTAGGGGGGGAGTTTGGAGAAATGGGATGGATATACGTTTATGTGTTTAACTCATTATTTGTAGGCTATTAAAAACCTAAACACGTTTTATAAGTAAAATTCGGTAAACGATTTCTAATTTCGTTGTTGTTCAGTATATGTGTACTTATGTACAGTCTAACGTTCTTCCGAATAAGTGCACCTAAGCAAAAGATAACCTGTAGACCTTTTCAAGTGAAGTGCCAATAAAAATACGCGTTGTCTTTAAAATAATATTACGAAAGCAACAATCTTATTTGAAAGAAGAAATAAACATTGGAAAAAAATGGCGGTCATGTAAATAATCTCTCTATTTTGCATGCATAAGAAGCACGTTGACAAGGAACGTCGAGATGGAGAGAGAGAGAGAGAGAGAGAGAGAGAGAGAGAGAGAGAGAGAGAGAGGACAAAGGCAGGGAGTTTTCCGCTAAGGAAAATACCTCGGGAAAATGATGACTAGGAGGGTTAAAGTCGGACGCCTGAGAACAGGGGGATGGGAGTGGGTAATATAAAAGCTTTCAAGAGCGCATGAGTGTTAAGGGGGTGGAGGTGGGGTAGGTTTAATGGTGCGTTGCTAGGCTACAATAGAGCCAGCGACCGACGGGGCTCTAGCAGTTTTGATGTCTTGATGGCGCGAACCTTGGCTGGTTGTATTGGTCACAGTCACCCCCCAGGAAGTATAAAACTAGGAGGGGAGGGGGTGAATATCATAATGGTGGTTGTGGCAGTACATATTGTTAAAGCTTGCTCCACTTCACTACCACACGATCCGATAAATATATACATAAATACGTAAAAACATATTATACGCAAACTAACGTAAGGAAGCGAACATGAGGCATATAATAGCAGATTAACAATATAAATTATACATTCATGAATAAAGCGTAAATGCCTTATTGATCTGTCGTTGTTGCCTTATTCAGATTTGTTCCCAATTTATTTTACTCAGTTCTTAATTTTTTATGTTTCAATACAAGATATTCTTACCACTTTTAGCTATAGGTATAATTATTTTTCATTTGTATTAGACAAAGCTATCTGTGAATAATAAATAGAGCGTATCTTGTATGTATATCAAGCGCTCTCTCTCTCTCTCTCGCGCGCGCCCGCACGCGCGCGCGCGCGCACACACACACAATATCATCATCATCCCGAGCTTAGTGAATAGTCTCCTACTGGACCAGTCTTTCTTAATTCAGCCCACCCAAATCGGACACGATTTAATTTTTTTAATATTCTTTTACACTATCGGTCCCCCCACACACAATCGTCGTCGTCATTATCATCATCATCATTCCGAGCTTACCGAATAATCTACTACTGGACCAGTCTTCCTTAATTCTAGCTCACACTCCGGACTGGATCTAACTTTTTACTATTCTTTTATACTATCAGTCCGTCTTCCTTAGTGTCTGCCTCTGTATCCATAGGTCTACTACGGATCCCGCTTAAGTCTCCATTTCGTTTTTTCCTTTGTTCACCTGCCATATCAATTCCTCGATTCTACCGTGTCCGATTCCACTTCACTTTAGTCCGCATAGTAACTTCATCAGATTTCTTCATATTTATTAATACTACTACTACTACTACTACTACTACTACTACTACTACTACTACTACTACTACTCCTCGGCGCTACAGCTCATGAAGAGCCCTGGCCTCCAGAATGACGTGCCTCCACACCTCTCTATCCTGTGCGACTCTCCGCCACCTTCTGACCCCAGTCTTCTCACATTTTCATCTACATCGTCCATCCATCATCTTCTTAGCCTCCCTATTGCTCTTCTTCCTCCTCCAGGTCCTCCAATGAATACTTTTTTCACTGCTCTTTTCTCTGTCATTCTTTGTACGTGACCTGCCCACCTAATTCCGCTGTGACGATTGTTTTATTGCTGTGACGATGTCCGGTTCCTTTAACAGATCGTACAATTCGCCGTTTGTCCTCATACGCCACATTCCAGTAGCTAGTACACCTCCGTATATCCTCTTCAGAATCTTACTTTCCCATTTTCTGATCGTATCTTCTTGGGCTGAGGTCATGGTCCAGGCTTCTGAAGCATATAATACTACTGGCCGCAATACGTTTTCATATCTATTAATGGCCTTAGTATTGTTCCTTAGTGTCATCCTCAACTTGGATCGTTACATTGCTCTTTGGTTATCGATTTTATACTGTCTAACTTGCAATTTGATATTCTGCCCCGCTCGCACGATTTAGGCCCTTTTAATTATATCCTTTTGTTGACCCCTATAAAGATGTCAACACCATGGCGGCTAGAATTAATTACCATAGTAACAAGTAAATAAACAAATGCTATTTTGCTATTTAGCAGCATCGGAACTACCTTTATCCGTTCCTGTAGTACATTTTCGATGTTTTTAATAGGCCTATGCGATTGTATCGATATATTACGATGTGGAAAAGAAGAAGTGTACTAATTGTACATTGTCCTATTTCTTTCTGCAAAGCGAAAATACGTGGTGTTTTCATTTGTGAGGTTAGGTGACAACGGTTTTTGGTTTTCAGTTTACTGCTGAAATAAATAAAAGCCATGGTTGAGGAAACCATAACGTTTAACGTGTATATACAATGTTTAAACAGTAAAACTTAAAGTAAAGAATGTCTTGAGTTACAACGGGTAGGCTACTTGTAGAAATATATTTGTTCCTTTTATTTGAAATAGTTGCTTGAATTTCACGGTTTGTCAGTTACATCATTGTCCTTGGACTTGCACTGAAACCGGTTGCTATCATTAATCTAGCGATACTTAAAGAAGATAACGTCATATGGAAATTAAATCCAATTAAGCCTTCTTGTTAAACGACCTAACAAAACAAAACAATATGAAAGATACAACTACACAAGCTGCACATATGCTGAAGAGAATCACCTTCACGAAATCGAAATTGCGGCCGCAACAGCAGTTAACTAATTAGGGAGTTAATTGCGACCTCGGTGTAATGAACAGCTTAGATTTCTGTGTAAATGAGACACCACGCGCGTAAACAGTTGCTACTACCGCCGCAGATTTACGACTCTCAGACAAACTGGAACACTCTTCGCTTGTCTTATACACGACTCGTTGTCTAACTTTCAGTAGGCTTACTTACTCTTTTACTTGATGAGTTTTTTGGATTAATAACGTTACTAAAAACTAGCAAACACAATTTCAGAATTTGTTTTATTAACGGGCAATGAGGGACACTCAATCGAAACGCAACGGAGAAACCGGAAAATTCTGTTTTCGATAGAGTAGTATAGGTTTATTTATAATTTCTTCGGCACCTTACCTTTATCCGTTCCCGCAGTCATTTTCGATATTTCGATTGCGCGATTGTTTGGCTTCGATCTTTAGTGAATATAGCACATAATTTTATGTAGGTAAAAAAATTATAAAAATTTTAATTTCGTATGTTGTACAATAGTTGGTTGGCGATTGCAGATGGTGTTCTTAGTCCTTTTTTTAATGAAATATGATTGTGACAGTATAGTATATCACAGTTGCGTACCTGTGACGCCAAACAGTAGAGGGAAATTGGGGGTTCAAACTCACAAAGGAATGCCGCCTTCTTAAAAAACACTAAAAAAACACTAAAAAACATGATCTCAGAGATGACGCCGCCACCGCTGGACCCGCAGCATCCCGATGGACCACAGCACTGCGAATTTCCGTGAATACATTTTTTTATTTTTTTTATTTTATTTTTTTAATTTTTTTAATTAAATTGATTTGGTGGGATGATGTTCAATGGACCACCAGCATCCGTGAATATAATTTTTTTATTTTTTTAAGAAAGCTGATTTGCATATCAGTGGGTGGTGTTGGGTGGGAGGTTGTTTTTTTTTTCATATCAGTGGGTGGGGGGTGGTTCCAACTCGAAGCATTATAGTGTATACTAAAATATATGATCAGGTGTACCAACCTTTGCATGAGTTCAAATTTGTTGTGTGTTATAATGTATATTAAATCTATATGATCAGGTGTACCAACCTCTGTAGTATTATTATAGTGTATAGATATTTTATATGAGCAGGTTTGTCAACATTTTCTGTGGCGGGGGGAGGGAAATTCAAATATGTGTTATATTGTGTATGTATAGAGCAGATCTGTCAACATTTTTTTCTCTTCTGTGGTGGGAAATTCAAACTATATATGATCATAATTGGTACTCTCTCTCTCTCTCTCTCTCTCTCTCTCGTTGTCAAACGTTATGCTCACCGGCATTATAGTGTATATTAAAATATATGATTAGGTGTACCAACCTTTACATGAGTTCAAATTTGTCGCGTGTTATAATGTATATTAAATCTATATGATCAGATGTACCAACCTCTGTATTATTCGTCCTCTCACTCCCTCTCTCTCACTCTCTCTCTCTCTCTCTCTCTCTCTTGTTGTCAAACGTTATGCTCAAACCGTTCTCCTCTCTCTGTGGTCAGTACCGAACGCATGTATATGAAATTAGAAAGTTTATTCGACAAATATTAACGTCCTCTCTCTCTCTCTCTCTCTCTCTCTCACTCTCACTTGTTTCAACTGTGTCAACAAATAGTAACGTCCTCTCTCTCTCTCTCTCTCTCTCTCTCTCTCTCTCTCTCTCTCTCTCTCTCTCACTTTCACACGTTTCAACTATGCAAGGTTTCATACCCTTTCTCCTGTCTCCCTCTCGTACATTGAGTAGTCGGTGTGATGAATAAATAATTTTAGCCCTCTCTCGTTGTCAAAACGTCGTCTTCATTTTCAATGTATTAAATAATTAATTAATAGTTTTATAATGCAGTCAGTGTGATTGATCCTTGTTAGAAATATATATATATTTGGCGTCAATGAACTACTTACCTGTTATGTTGTTACAGACAATACTTCTGTTTTAAGGTTGCAGTTTACACACACACACATAGGTTCAGTAGTGTATAGCGAAATAAATTAAAATTATACACACACACATGAAAACGGCGGCTGAAATTCATACAAATCTTCTGATGTAACAGTTCACAAAAAATAAATTAATTGTACACATGTTCAGAGGTGTAGAGTGAAATAAAATAAAGTCATAATTTGTTTAAATGATTAAATATATTTTAACATTCACAATATAAAATTCACAATTAAATAAATACATTAGAAATTGATATTTTTCGAAAGTTTATATATAATTGTGTGTCGTACTTGTAGAAGAAGCAACCTGCACATAACAATACAACAACAACATTAAAATCATGTTAAATATCACACACACACAGATGCACACGCAACGCGCGCACATACAGACGCATACGCAACGTAATCACACACACACACACACACACACACACACACACACACACACACACACACACACACACACACACACACACACACACGCATACGCATACGCAACGTAACCAAACACGCAACGCGCCCACACACAGACGCAAACGCAACGTACACACGTTTGGGTTACACCACACACACACACACACACACACACACACACACACACACAGACGTACACGCACACATACGCAACGCGTCCACACACAGACGCAAACACAACGTAATCATATACATACATACAACATGTACATGTAGGACCAATAAACAGATAACAGATTTAAATATGCGATAGTCATTGTAAGACGTTACAATCATTGAAGTGTTTAATAAGTAAATTGTATGTATGTATATATCACTGAATAATAATAATATAATCGTTTGCTGCAACAGGTAAAGCAGTTACAAATAATTACATATAGGTTCAGAGGCGTATAGTGAAATAAATTAAAAATCCATTCATCAAAACTTTGTAAATTAGAATCTGCACTACATTCAAACATACGCACACACACAATGATAAAAAAATTGTTTATTAAAAGTAGTTTGTTACCTTAACGAGATACAATTTCCACATGCGCTGTCTGGTTCTTCATCCCTCGAAACACAAGATGTAGGTCGCTAGGATTTATATGACGGAGTTCTTCATCTGTAAAGACGTCAGCATACCTCTTAGGTAGATATACACGATAGCGGCGCTCACAATCTTCCAACGTTACAAGCACAGACTTCCCATATCGCGTGTCCACATGCAACATGTTAACGATCGGATACTGTTTGTCCACTGTTAATTCTGCACAACGTTTGTACTCAATAGCAGAAACTGCGTTGAATTTTGTGATAAACGACATTATTTATGAGAAGTGAAGACGTCTGTATCAAGCAAGGTGGAACCATACAATGTCAGAATATTCGCTACAAAGAAGACTAGTGAAAGTAATGATGGTGATGTGGTCATCAGGAAAGTTCACGTTCATCGCCCGAAGCTTTGCATGTACATACACACAGCCAGAATTAGCGCTGTTACAAAATATATATATTAGGAAAGTCAAGCCCACAGACTACTAGAAATAGTTATCGTTTGAAAAAAAAAAAAAGAAACCACACATTACGAACTAATATCGTTACAATAATAATAATACATAAACTTACGTTTACGGTCGTCCAAACTGAAGTATGGAGTGACAATAACTATAGATATCACAGTAAGAATTTTTGTTGTTGTTTTTAACAGGTGATGTTTTTCATCCCCTGAAGCTTTGTATGCAGAATTATGACTGTTACATAATATATATTAGGAAAGTCGTCAGAAATAGTTATTGCCTGCAGCAAGAATTGTTGTTGTTGTTGTTTTTAACAGGTGGTGTTTTTGCATGTACATACATGCAGAATTATGGTTGTTACATAATATATATTAGGAAAGTCGTCAGAAAAAGTTATCGCCTGCAGCAAGACTTTTTGTTGTTGTTTTTAACAGATGGTGTTTTTCATCCCCTGAAGCTTTGCATGTACATACATGTAGAATTATGGCTGTTACATAATATATATTAGGAAAGTCATCAGAAATAGTTATCGCCTGCAGCCATATACAAGTTTACCTAATGAAATTAACAATGCTATGAGACACTTACATTAAAAATGTTTGTATAACAGAAAAATCATTAATTATCCACTCTCTAAGTGCGTGCACATTATGGTTTGTACATAGTGTAGAAGAAGAATTGCAATGTGTAAGACATAACGCCCCAGGAATGTCTTTTGGTACGTCTTTTGGGCAACCAATGTCATCAAGATTTATTATATGATAATGAATTATTTTCGATTCTAAAAAACGTTTTTTCTCAAGACCCTTCACAAACACATATTTATATATGTTCGTATACGTTGTTAACACTGAAACAAGATTGTCGTACGGTGTCTCTCCTTCATCCCATCTTAGCCCATGATAGTTTGTCGTTAACCAGCAGTTGGTTCTAGTGTATTTCGAATTCGTAACGACTGTAGCAGGCGGGGCGAAAATCCAATGTCTGTATGCAAAACGTGTTACGTCCATAACCGACAACTCCTTTACTATATAATTGCCGTTGTCATCATAAAAGCAGTGAAAGTCAATTATTACAGCAGCGTTTTCCATTATACTATAAAAAAAAAAAAGAAACCACACATTACAAACTAATATTTATAAACACAAAGATCGTTACAATAATAATACACAAACTTACGTTTACTGTCGTCCGAACTGAAGCGTGGAGAGAGAATAACTATCGATATCACAGTGAGAATTCTTTTTGTTTTTAACAGATGGAATTTTAGCAGGAGGGGGAGCAGAGTCGCCGTCAGCAATTAATTTGGCACGTACGTAAGATTTTAATAAAACAATTATCAGTTTTAAATAATAATTTTCGGAAACAACCCCGGGGGTCCTCATGCCACGAAACACGAGATGTAGGTCGCTGGGGTTTTATAAATTGTTTATTAAGTCTTTTAGAAATGGTCTTATACTTGAGCTTGGCCTGTTGACTATTGCTTTTAATTTTGTAATTTCTACAGGCGTTAACCGTTTCGGAGAAAAAAACCATTTATGGAGAAGATCCTCCTCCTCTTGTTTTGATGTGGTATTTATTCTATGATCCATCCTTCTTGTTCCTATAATAATAATAACAGTACCTGCTTCATTATCATATACATTATGTGCTATATATAAATATATACATAAGGCTTTCAACACACACACACACACATACCATAAATCCAGAACAGGAAAGGTATTATAACAAACATTACGAAAACAAGTACGTACATAGATCAACGTTTAAACAAACAGATTATTACCTGAATAAATTTTTTTTAAAAACAGGACAGCGTATTATCTATATAACGTTCTGTTTCAGATAAGAATAGTTTGAATATAAAATGAAAGGGTACGTTGTATTTTGTTATGAGAAAATGCATTTCTAAATTTCGTTACATTTGTCAAAAGAGCTTATTGATCAGACGTATGAGTAATTATATTAATCCTTATGTAGCAAATACGCACGGATTCGTAAAATACAGCACTCAGGTGTAGGGCAATTAATCCTTTTTGTATTGAACGTATTTAAGTAGGCCTACTCGTGATATCAGTAAATTCTATCTAAACGTCATCTCAACGGAATCATTAAGTTTTTCAAAAGATTTTATTGATCAGACGTATGAGTATAAAATTGGAAATCTACAAACACATCAAAAATATCTGTCAAACCCCTATCAAACAAAAACCCCCGTTCTTATCGAGAGACAACAGTAACTGACCTAAGCACATGTGCTTCATTAGGCAACAGACCAAAAAATCAAATAGACGACTATAAGCTCAATTTAAATAAAATCTGAATATTCAATAAAATTTTTTTTTTTTAGTAACATATGCAAATCTTTTACTTACCTCTTAAATGTTGTTATACACACAATAGCCGATTGAACGATGAGTGTCTCATACAAATGAGAAATAGTGACATGTCGTCTTGTGTGTGTGTGTATGTATATATATATATATATATCATACGGTGATACACATTAAATTCTCTCTCTCTCTCTCTCACACACATTACAGAGATTGATATTAATTGCATGTATGTTCAGAGGTTGGGTGTCTAAATCGATGCATTTTACTTTCACTTTCTAATTTGACACATGGCTTACTTCCATACATAAATATCTATCGTCCATATCCGTCTACGAGTGTTGCTAAACGAAATTGAAAATGTTGTAATACATAACGGCCTGTGTAATAGTATGGTATGTTTTTTAGGACAGCCAAAAGCATGAAAGTATTATTTAAATCTGTATGGAAGTCATATATAAATATCGGGTCAGCGCTTGAATTATTTGCGCATGCGCATAACAGCTTTTTAGTACAGTTGCACACACACACACACACACACACACACACACACACACACACACACACACACACACATCGACACTCACTTGCAACAACGTCTTACTTATCACACGTTCATGCGCTACAAATTGATATTATAAAACGTTTAAGATACACTATAATAACATAATACCAGCGTTATAACCGTACCTTTTGTTTTTCAGCGTTACGACGGCAGTGTGTACGTATGCGTCTGTGTGTGTGTTCGCGTGTTTGGTTACGTTGTGTACGTGTGCGCTCGTTGCGTTTGTGCGTGTTTGGTTACGTTGCGTATGTATGTGTGTGTGTGTGTGTGTGTGATTACGTTACGTATGCGTGTGCGTCTTAATGTGAACAATTTTACGTTTAAATAAAATCTGTACATACAATAAAATTATGTTTCAGTATTAATGATATAAATATTACTGTTTTATTATTTTAAAATACTGTATATATATAACCTAGGAACTTCGCAGGTGAAGAAATTAATTTCTATTTTTCATCTGTAACCACATGCGTGTATAATTTTAATTTATTTCACGTGAAACGTAAGTAGACTGCATCTTAACCTAACGTAAACGTACGTGGACTGCATTTTTAACCTACGTACGTGGACTGTATTTTTTAACCTAACATGAAACGTAAGTAGAACGTTTTACGTTTTTTTTTTTTTTTTTATTCGCGGAAATTCACGGATGCTGTGGTCCATTGGGACTGATGTTAATCGTTTCGAACGAGTACTGATGCGTTTCCTAACTGATCTTTCTTCTTCTTCTTTTTTTATTACTGACGACTGTGGTAGCAGCGGTGGCGAAGGTGTATAGTGAAATAAATTAAAATTATACACGCATGTCGTTACAGATGAAAAATAGAAATTAATTTCTTCACCTGCGAAGTTCCTAGGTTATATATATACAGTATTTTAAAATAATAAAACAGTAATATTTATATCATTAATACTGAAACATAATTTTATTGTATGTACAGATTTTATTTAAACGTAAAATTGTTCACATTAAGACGCACACGCATACGTAACGTAATCACACACACACACACACACACACACATACATACGCAACGTAACCAAACACGCACAAACGCAACGAGCGCACACGTACACAACGTAACCAAACACGCGAACACACACACAGACGCATACGTACACACTGCCGTCGT